>JAWWLV010000024.1:2170673-2185623 GCA_035041135.1 Platyrinchus mystaceus | reverse complement strand
CAAGGCCAGGTTGGACGGGGCTTGGAGCAACCTGGGCTGGTGGAAGGTGTCCCTGCCCATGGCAGGGGTGGAACTGGGTGGGCTTTAAGGTCCCTTCCCACCCAAACCATTCCATGATGATTCCATGGGATGATCCTCATAAACCTTGTCTTCAGCAGGTGAAGGATGTGCTGCTGATCCCTCCCAGCCACCAGCTCTGCCGTCCAGCCCCCCAGCACTGACAGAGGGAACCCACCCTGTGGGCAGGTAGGTCCAAAGGAGGGGTCTGGGAGGGAGGGATGGAGAGGGGACACAACAAATGCAGACTTTGAAACACTTTTTAAAACGTTTTCCATGGAGGCCAATGTCTTTCAGCTGAGGTTGGAGCTTATCTTGGGCAGGCTTTGCAAAGACTGATGGCAGGTTGTTGTTAAGCAGGTTCTCCTTAGCTGTGGAAAACCTCTGGTGTTTTAGTATAAAATATGTGTGTGAGCTTTGGGTTTGGATTTTTTAAGCTTTTATTGGCTCTCTTTTCTCAACACATTGCTTGTGCAGACAACATAAATGGCTGTTTTGGAACTTTGCATTGTTGCTTTCTGTTGACTTGTCCCATTCTTATGCTAAAGGTGGTTTTCATCTGTAAAGGTATTCCAGGTTCAGTACCTTAATTGAGATCCTGACAAAAAGGAATGAAACCAGTATAATAAATTGCTATTTCTCTTTCTTTGTTTAGGAGCTTTTTAGATCAGCTTGAGGAAAGTTTGGGGAAGAGAGTGAGCAGTTTCAAAATGTTTTATAACTCTTGGGTTAAACATTCCTTGGGCTCCATCATTACTGAAAGAAGGGCTTTACTGGAACTGAGGGGCATAAATTTTGGGTTATTTTTCTCCATATCTAGGAGGTTTTGGTTTGGTTTTGGGTTTTTTTTTTGCTTATTTGTTCTTTTATCTCTGTTTTCGGACAAAATCTTCCGGAAAAGAACACCCCAGTACAGGCTACAGATTCTGTATATTTTAATTGTTGCTTGTTGAAATGATTTTAATATAACAATTCCTTCTTTTTCCTAATATGCTTTCTGTGTAAAGAGAGCTGAAATGTGATTCAGGAGTTCAGTAGTCAACTGGGAGGAGGAGGAGGAGGAGGAGGAGGGAAGCAGCGAATAATAAGGTGGGAATGAGTCTCGTGGTGGAGTCACTGGGTAGGAGGGAGCAGTTCCATGATTTGATTGATGTATAAATATTTCCCAAACTCCTAAAACTAATGGTCTTCTCGCTCTCCCTGCTGACAAGTCCTGCTGCAGGTGTAAAACCCTGCAGATCTTTGCCTTTCCATCCTGTTTGTGGCAGGTCCCCACCTGAATCCCAATCAACATGTTGATTTCTTTTAACTGTAACTGTAAAAATAGTGATCCTCCTTTGTTAATGACAGGGAAAGGGAGAAATAAACAGCCCATAATTCACAGTAACATCAGATGCTCAGATGGAAAGTGTTGGGTAAATCTCTAAGGGCAAAGACAAAAGAGAGGAAATGTTGGGTATCGTGGTTGGGAATTTACTTGAGATTGTTGGTTACTCCAGAAACATAAAGAATAAGAAATTGCCCAAGTGCAAGTTGGGTTTTGGGTTTGGTTTGGGGTTTTTTTGGAGGGGGAGAGCTTTTCTTCCCCAGACAACCTGCTCTAGATCTAGAAATTGTTTCAAAGACTTGGATATCTCTCTTTTTCTTCTTGAAAACTTCCATCCAGTTTTATTATTTGGGTAGGTAATACCACAAATACAGATGGCATTTACCCTTGCCTTGTTTCCTGCCAATCTGTTCTCTTTTCTGGGTTAATACCTTCTCCCACTCTGCTCTTCTATTTCAATATAGGGTTTAAAAATAAAATGGCAGATTTCTCTTTGCTTTTCGTCTCTCTTTCTTCACATTTATATTTTGACTTTGTTACCTTTGGCTCACCTCATCTGCCTACATAGAAAGCTTTTCTTGTTTGTTTGTCAGATTTTCTCTGTAACTTTTCGTGGAACTCAGAGAAAGCTGTGGTTAAAGACCAGCTTTTCAACCCAATCCACTTCTTCTTAACAAATTTTGTTCCTCATAGTTTTATAACTAATTTACATAGAGAAGACAAGTGAGGTGTTAAGGGAGAGAAAAACAGGAGGGTGGGGAAAAGAAAGTCTATATTTTAGTGTGGGTTTCTGCCTAAAATCATGACACTGGGTCCGTTTTTCTCTGTTACAGTTGAAGGTATTGAATTTGGAGATTCATGCATGAAGTAAAAGTTGTCAGGAAAAAGTCATTTTTTAGTGAAAATCAAAGGCAGTTCTTACAATGTGGGGAGTGGGGGTGTCAGACTGAACTTTAATAGCATTTTTTTCCTTAATAATATTTAATTATAGTATTTCATTAGAAAAAAAAAAAAAACGAACCACCAAATCACAAACATTTCAAGAACTTTTACATTGTGAGCAATGTTTTCAAGTTTAGCCCTTTGAAAACAGGACTGAAACTCTTTTGTGTTCTTCCAAACATCAGATTTCATTTTTGGAAGTACTCCAAAGGAAATCATTGTAGACTTTCAAACCAGCTTATTTTATTTTCTTGTTCTAAAGGCATTTTTTAAGCCAGACTCAGTTTCGAGTACCTTCAGTTTCCCTAATAATGGTCTTTTTTTGGTGGATTTACCACAAATACAAAAAAAAATCAAATTATTCAGTTGCAGTTATGATGCTTCCCTGTCCCAATAACACTAAAAAAAAAGGTTCCTGCCAGCCCATCCTGTCATTTGCAAACTTTTTGTCACATTTTGTCACAGCAGGGATCAATATTTGCCACGGTGCCAACGTGGCAGCTCCATATGGCGCCTCTTTTATTAGCGCCTGGCATGAAGGGGGGGTGCCAAAAACCAGCCCTGTGGTGCAGCCCCTGCTGTCCCTCAGGGGAGGTTGGTGCCTTGGAGCCCTACAAATGGATCTGGTCTCCTGTTAGAGCTGGTTGAAAAGGCAACCAGCACCTTTGCCGTGGGAGATTCGGGGTGGGACGACTTGCCTCGTGTCTCAGCGGGAGCTGGGTGGGTGTTTGGGTGCTTAACACCACTCCAACATTTTTGCAGGCTGATTAATCCACAAAAAGCTTGTAATTAGCTGAGTGTTTCCCTCTGGACTTCTTAGCATGTGTTGGTGTCTGGCTCTCTCTTTGCAGCATATGTTACCCATTTCCCAAATCTATTACAGACCCGTAAAAGGGAACTTCCCCCGAGTCAGCGGCCGCTCCTTCACGTGGGCCTGGGCTCTGTTTGTCGTGTTGTTCATTAAGTTACGGGGGGGAAAATGCCATGGCAACACAATGCTGTGGATAACAAAGGGCTGCACTGATTACCAGACAACATATACTAATTAAAGACAGCTCAACTCTTCCATTCCTTGCTGCATTACGTGCGGAAAGGCAGGAGGCAGCGGGTGCCGTGTGGGGCAAGTTTGTCACTTGAGGAAATGTGTGCTGCTCGTTTTTGGAACCATCTCCTCATGAACTCACTTTCCTGAGCACCCAAAATGAATCCTAAATCTTTCCCTTGCCCTAATGAATCCATTATACCTCTATGTTTCTAATAAAGGTATTCTTGTGACCGGTAAAGAGTTTATATTTACACAGCAGTTGACCAAATGTGTTTTCTGAAGGCCAGGTTTGGTTATTATGAGTGTTGGTTTGATTTATATCCATTGACTTAAATTAATACTGAATTCCCAACTGCATCTGCTTTCTTGTCCAAAACCACTTTGGAATCTGAGATGTTTCTGTTCTGGCAAAAGCAGTTTGTTTGTTTTCTTGACAAGAAACCAAGTCACTTTATGGCAATAAAAAGATTATTCTATTCCTTAGACCACTTCTATGACCTTGTGCTTTTCACTTTTGGAAAATTAGCCCAGGCACTGGATGTCTCTAACATGCCTTTGCTTTTTTTCTCCTTTGTGTGCCCTGTGATTCTCAGTAACATGCTGTGGTCAGGCTTGGCTTTCCAGGCAACCAGACACATCCAGCCACGATTTGCTCCCGGGAAAGAATTTTTTCTGTTGGTCCCTCCTGGTATTCTGCTCCTCTCTCGTGCATCAGGATTGTCCTGCAAGCTGAGGACATGATTTGAATGGGAACTTTCAGAGAAATGAGGTGAAAACAGTGGTTGATACGGTTGTGACCAAAGCCTGTCCCTTCTTACTGCTACAACATCCCACTGTGACACCCCTGTCACTCACATCTTACTTTTCCTTCTTAAAGATGCCAGACATGCACAAATAGTCCAAGCCAACAGCTGACTGCCTTACTTCAAAACCCCTGTAGAGCAGCATATCCTGGGAGCTGTTCTCCCAAGGTTTAGCTCTTCCCAGGCAGAGGAAGGAGTTGCTGGTGGTTCTCTCAAACTGGAAAGCAGGATCTCACCAAATCCTCTGTAATTTTGCGGTTCCAGCCCTTGACTTTCCTAATCCTTTCACTTATAAAGTGTTTTTCACCTTATATTGTTTAGTATCCCATCTATATGTGGTTTTCACTGTAATTCCTCACTGGTTTTCCACAGAGCAGTGGGCCAATGGTCTGGGAAGCTGTGACCTCTGGAAATCCCTCTCAGGGAGATTATTCTGCACAAGTAATCTGGCAAGCAGAGCACACAGGGAAGTGCATCATCTCTGATGTATTAAAATGGTTTGACGCCATCATTTAAGCAACTGGATGTGCAGATATGGAGGAATACAGACAAAATTAAATTGTATAGATCATGATCAGCTCAGGGTTGATTAAATGAAATGAGAGTGCATTTCCTCTTTCATAGAGAAAGAGGCTTAGCATTAAAAAAAACCCTAATCTTTTCTAAGATAAAGTTCATTAACACAATGATTATTCATTTGGCTTTTATAATGATACTGCTGCTTAATCACCAGAACATTGCTTCCTGTGCTCTAGGAGAACCAGCAGGAAACATCTGAAGAGACAGAGCTGGTGCTAATGCAGCAGCAGACAGAATGGAAATCTCAGTGCCTTTCATTTTAAAAGTGACATCCCATTCCTGCCCAGGTTTCCAAAGCCCTCCCCGTCAAACAGCACGAGCTTCAAACCCAACATTAAATTTATACACCAATGAAGCCTCAGGTTTCCTGTTTCTGCACAGTTAACATCTAAGTTTCCTCCTGGGTCCATTTCCATTATTTATTATATTATTTGCCTGGAGTAGCACCCCAGAGGAGCGTTGTAATCAGGAACTGAGCTTGTGTGGGGAGAAATGCAGTATAGTCATTCCAGAGCTGGGATGGCCTCTTGAGTTTATAATCCTAATAAACAAGGCAAACAGTAATAGAGATGGATAAATGCTGAAGGTAGTTGTCTGCTTTATGACTTCCTTCCAGGGCAGTTTTGAATCCCCACTTTGTGCTCCTGCACAGTTCCAACCAATTCTCCTGCACTCAACTGCCTGGGTCAGTTTGAAACGCCAATGTCAACCCCATGTTCCCTTCATTCACCTGCTGAACGTGTTTATTTGATCTTTCACTTAACCTTTGCTTATCATTCCTGGCCTTTGTGGTTATTTCCCTTCATCTTTCCCCTCCTGGAAGCTCCTGGTGGCCAGGCAGTGACTGTCCCTCTGGCATCAGGCTCAGGCTGGTCTCCAGCTGCCACTTCGGATGCCACGGAGCAACATCACTTTCTCTTCTCCCTGGCAATATTTTAGGGTGGGGATTGGAATAATTTAACCCTTCTCTCTCTTTCTGGAGTGTTTTTCCTCTAAGAAACAGGGTGGACAGTGTGTGTGGGGAGTGCGTGGTGGAAGTAAGGAAATAGTTAGGAGATGTCTCCGAAGAAAGAGGAAATATTTGGAAGGCAATCATGGGGGATTTTAGGAGCTGGTGATGTTGTAAATGCAGGGCAGAGGGATCTTTGCAGACAGCCACACAGTGGCCATTTCTCCATAACAAAATTAAATGCAGCAGGAGTCAGCAAAGGCTTCTATTCACCAGCAGAAGGGTTCATAAAACGCTGTGTTCTTCAGGCTGCTGCTCACAAGAATTTGTTTGCTTATTTTTACTGCTATAAGAAAGGGAAGTCTTACAAAGGACACCGTTCTTGCTCACAAACACTCCATGGGGATGGGGGAACGGGAACACATCTGAGTAACACTCTGCACTTACTGGAAAGGCTGGAATCAAAGGGTCACAGTCTGAGCCCACAGGAGTTTAACAAAGCTGAGCTCTAACTCTCAGTGAGCAGCCTTGCTGCAGCCCTGTGTGATCTGAGCAGGCTGACAGGCTGCCTTCTGCTCCTTCTCATCTTCTTCTTGGCAAGCAACAGCACACAAAACTCCCTTCTGCCCCTGATTAGTACAAAGAGTTTATACTGGGTTGCTCATTGTCAGCACTGCTCTGACACAGGATGTGACAGATAAAATTACCACAAGAACAAACTCCTTTCCTTCTCCTTTCTCCGAGAATCTGTTGGATGTAACGTGCTCAAGAGAGGATTAGGAAGTGGTTTGTTTTGCAAAAAAAATAAAAATCCTTTTAGAGTTCACATTCTGTTTGTGCCATCCTCTCCTAATTCCAGGCTGTGTCCCTGCATGTTCTTGCTCCCTGGGGGTCATTTTATGGCTGTAATCAGTAGGACAGTAAGTGCCTTTGGTTTTCCTACCTGTTCAGGGCAGCAGTGGGGAAGCTGGATAAAAACAATCCAGGAAAATATAGCAACACTTCTGCTCTAATTGGAGCTGCTTTAGTCCAAATGAGCTGATAATAAAAACATCCTTGTGAGTGATCTGGTGTTGAAGTCCACAAAAATGATTAGATGGTTAAATCTGAAAGCAGAACTTCTGATTTCAAGTACGTGTTGCCACATGAATGCTTCGGATATCTGGGAAGATCATGTTTAACCCCTGGATTTAGGAGGCACAGATCTGCTGCAGACCCTTCCCATGAGCTGGAAAGGTCCAAATGAGATCCAAGCTGTGGGAATTGAGGTCATAAAGACCTGTCAGATGTCCCTGCTCAGCTGTGCAGTGACAGAACCCCCGTGGGGGTGTGAACTGAGCCGACTTGACACTTGGGACTGAAGGGGTTCCTGGAGACATCAAAAAGCAAACCTGTCCTGAGGCTGCTGAGTTTGGTCAGATCCAGCCTCAGCAGCAGCTCAGTGAGGGATCAGGGATTTTTATTCTGGACTTAAGCAAATTCCATATTCTACAGTGGAATAGCATTTCCCTGCCCTCAGGGCACTATAAGAATAAAACCATTCAAGATTAAAGGGATGCTGTGCTATTAAGGATCATTAGAAGTAGCTTACCCCTACTGTAATACAAAGCATCGCTTCAGAGGGGTTTTGGGGAATGTTTTTTTTCCAAATCTCTGCCTTGTCCTTCCCATTTTCCCCTCTCAGTTCTTTTATTATCCACCTTCTAGAACAGCCAAAGGAATGTGATTGCATTTTTAAACTGAGATGTGAAAACAGCTCTCTGATTCTTCTGCCTCTCCAGTCACAGGCATAAGAAATGAAAAAAGACTTACTACAGGTCACTGTTTCTGCATTTAATTAGGTATTTATTTGTTTGAACTTATAAAAGTGTAAGACTCACCAGTTAGATGCTCTGGGCGCTGCTGGCTCTTAATTGCAAAGACAGCATGCCATGCAATTAAAGCAAACAAAACAAGAGTGAAAAGCTTCAGAAACAAATAAGAAAAGAGGGGAAATCCCAAGAGCAAACAGGAAAATCACAGTGTCTGTTTACAGCAACTGCAGAAGTGACCAAGATCATGTCTTGGCACAGGAGATCTGTGCTCTTCTCTGAAGTCCCACTTGCCTCAGGGCAGGATTGCCCAGCTCTTGCAGCAGAATGGACCAGGCAGGAGAGAACCAGGGAGCACCAAAGCACAAATGTTCTTCAAATCCAAACAATCCGCTCTCAACTTCCAGGAGAATTTTGCTCACAGGCAACTTTCTCTCCCAAGACATCTCTTACATAGTTCTTCCAGCATAAATAGCCCCTCATTGTTCAGTTTTAAAGAAAATAAATGATGCTTTCAGCCCAGTCCTTTTCATTCCCTGTGACTGATATCAGCAAAGCCCTGGTGCTGGTTATGCCTATGTAGATACAGCCTTGCAGTGCAGATGTGTTATTTAAATTACAATGCTGGGAATACATTTGTGTCAGTAGCTTTCCATCTCCTGCACCAAGCACTGAAGTTATGATGGGAAGAAAGTACTGTTTCATGAGCACCACTGTATTTTGCTCTTTTCACGAGTCAGTTTGTTACATCTGAAGAGCTTACTCATGCATCCTCATCCAGTTCATTTTTATTACAGCTCTGTGTTTGTTACAGATAAGCTCCAAGGATGCAGCTGAAAGCTGGGCTCTTTCCAGTTTCCATGTATTTTTCCCAGGTTTTAATCGTTATATAACGCTGTGTTGTGACACAACCTCCCTCTCGCTGAAAGAAAATTGCTAAACTCGGTTTATCGAAGGTTTGAAGGGTACAAAGTTCAGATAAGAAAAGTTGAGATAGTAATCAAAAATGTCAGTGAGAATTATAAGTTTCTGGAAGCATAAAAGGTGTTTTCTTATACTTCTTTCCCCTCTTTGACTCGTTTTTCTTGCAGTATTCTGATTGCTCAAATATTTAATATTTGAGGGAAATCGCTTTTTTTTCATGGACTGCTCCTCTTTTCCATCCCTTTTAGCAGCAAACCTGGCAAGTGCAGGCTCTGCAGAGAACAGCCAGTGGTCACTTTTGAGTCATTGGTGGCAGCTCCTGATTTAACAACAGCCCTGATTTAACAACACAGTCGGAACCTGATGAGCTTCTTGCAGAAAACAACCCGTGTTTGGCCCAGAAGCTGCTGCCTAATGAGAGACTCGGAGAGGACAAGATCAGTTTTATTTCTCAAAGGCCCAGAGCCAAAAGGGAACCAAAGAAAGTCACAGCAAGGGAAATTCTTGTTCCATATTAGGGAGGAAACAACATTTCCAGTGAGGGGAGCTGGACACTCGAACGGGTTGCACAGAAAGGCTGTGGAAACACTGTTATTGAAAATCAGAATTCAGCCTGTTTGGTCGTGGTCAAACTCGAGCTGCTGGTCCTTCTCTGAGTGCTGGGGATGGAGCAGATGACTTCAAAGTCCCTTTCAACCTAAATTACTTTATATTTTTAAGGCCTGGTTGCTTTCTGTCCACACGAGGCAAATATTTAACACCCAGAGATCACAGTAGTGGTAATTTCAACCCTTTTTCTTTCCCCTCTGCCCTTTTTCTATCTACACAGTCATTCTTCAAGATCAATCATGTCTTCTTGTCATTGTAATAATTTTCCAAAAGAATCAGCTTAATTCAGGATGTTTCATGCCCTAAAAAAGGGGGGAATTAGAAAGTTGTTCCTCTGTCCTAAGAGTTTCACTGCCAGTCTTGCCAAATCTCACCCACGTGCAATTAAGCATCCATCAAACACTGACACCCACCATTCCTTTTATTTTTCAAGGGATTTTAGGTTACTGATAGTAACTCAAAGACCAGCTCTTCAGTATTTCCCTCGTGCTGATTAAATTGGTTCATCCCTGATGCCACTTGATGGGCTGGAGGGACCGATATGGGATCAGAGAATTGTTGAAAGAAAAGCTCAGACGTCGAGAAGGGCTGAAGGAAAGATGGTTTGTGGTGACATTCTCCAAGGCTATGGCTGATCTCATTTCTTAAGTGTTACAGGCAAATATCTCTCCCAGTAAAATCTGACAGGCCAGACAGCAAATACCCTGTGTTTCGAAAATCATCATTTCCCTGGATAGGATGGCAGATTTCTTATAAATTCTGCAGGGTCAGATGCTTTTTATCCCCTTTACTTGGCCTGGGTTCAACCAGGCAACAGGAAAACAGGGAAAAACCTGAAGGTTTTATCTGGACACCACACAAAGGTGTGAATTCCCACCCTTTCACCAAGTAGTTGGAATATAAATGCTGTGATTCCTTCTGTGGTTACTTTTTTTTTTTTTTATCCTAAATAGCCAAGGAGTGGTTCTCATTACTTACAGATGTTTGATCTTTACTGGAGTCCTACTGTTTCCTTGCACACAACTCATTATCTCCAAAGGATAGATGTAACATTTGACATTTCCAAGCTAAAAAAATACAGACTTGTAATCCAGCTGACGTGGACAACATTGCTGCTGCCATTTCCAGAGCCTGAGTTGGTTGTACATCCAGCAGGGATGAGTGATGGCTCAAATGGCAGATTTGTGACAGACCTCAAAGCAGAGAAGGAATTCTCTGAACGTGATTCCCTTGGTATTTCAGCACTTACAGGCCTGACTTTTATAAGTGTAATATGCCTGAGTGAAAGGCCAAGGAATGGAAACATCAATATTTATTTTTTTTTTTATTGTTATGCTCATTTTAGCCAGGACAGCACTAAATTCTGGTGCTATTCCACTCTTCCCAGTTTCTGCTGTGTTTTATTCCTTTTCATCCTCCTCCTCCTCCTTTGCTTTTTTTGAGTTTAAGAGGAGGAATAAAAGGCAGGTGGAAGGCAGGAAAAGGAGAATTATCCCAGAATATCAGGATGTTCTGGGATTCTGATTCCTGTCTACCCCACTGTACTCTGCAATCCAATGGTTGACTCACAGCTGTAGAGCAGAGCTCAAGGAGCACCTGAGACTATTCCTATTCTTATATTACTCAAGATTCAATTATTCATGAATTCTTCAGTGGTAAATTGACTGAAAAAATAGGTAAAACTAATTTGATAATTATAAGTTAATAAAACCTCGCAGCTGCTTACCCAGAAGTCAGTAACCACAGATCTAAACTGTTTAAGTAGTTTAAATACATAGCACTGCTAATTACTAATGCAAATTCATAATGGGGGAAATGAGGGTTCAGTTGCACAGAGAGAATACATGTCATTTTTTTTTTTCTTCAAATAATTTTTATTTCTGGAAGTCTAAGGCCAACATTTAGCTGTGTAAAATCATTATAGGGTCCTTTGTATCTAGAGCTGAAAAACAATTATGTAAAGGCTTTTTGGACTGGCAGGGGAGACTAATTAGAGCCTTTGTTCCCCTTACCTGTGTGCTTCCCTTTCAAGCAAGGGGTCATCACTTCCAGTGAATCAGGCACTTCCCAGGTGGGATAATCTCCTGGGAAATGAGACTTTGCAACTTTCAAAACAGAAAGGAAAATGTTTCATGTCTCACTTTCATCTTCAGAACGGTGACATTAAGCGAGCTCCTCAAAAGAAACACCTGCATCCTGAAATTAAGCATTCCAGGCATCCCAGTGATAATCCTATGGCAAGAAGTGTAAAGGAAAAAGCATCTTGTAAATAATATTTTTCATCCCACTGCTGTAGGGCCTTGGGGTTGAGGGGTGGACTCCTTCAGTCCATGATTAGTTCTGTACAGTGTTGTCTTTAAAAATCCAAATAAAGGCAAATAAAAATCAGGGTTTTCCAGGGAAAACCACTGCAAACCTGATTGGGCATTGTGCAAACCCAATGTGAAACACTTTAGGCAAAATATTTATAATAATTATAAATGTGTGTGTGGACATATAAATTTGTGTCTATAACGATTCATTCAGGCTAATTAGTTCATACATAAAGATCTGAGGCTTTTTGGTCTGAGTTCCCACATGGATTAAATGGGGATAATAATGTGGCTGTGCTAATTGTAATGAGCGCTGGAGGAATGCCATGGAATTGTGAGGTATTATTTATTATTTCCTAGAAATCTTGGCTGGCACTGAAGTGCAGCCACCAAAAGGTTGGAAATACGGTGGAAAGGCACTTTTTGTTAACACAACCTCTCAGATAAGTCTCATCCAAAACAATCCACTCATTTTTCATGTTAAACCTCCAGGAAAAAAATAGATTAAAAATTGCCAGAACCATGTGTATCAAGGGCACATCCAGCACTTATTTATTTTCATTTAAGCCACAACCTGCTGTAAAATACATAGGTTTTTTGTCACAAACAGGTCTTGATAATTAAGCTTTTTTGCAGGGTATTTATATATTTTATTTTTATATTACCAGATGAAAAATCACAGCAATGGCTGAGTGAAAAATCTTGGAAACATAGACTTAATCTGTGCTCCAATATTTCTATAAAATTCAGTAAATTACCTTCCCTTTCAAAAATACTGTAGATATCTTTTTGAACAGAGGTGAAGTGATACCATATCCATGTGGTTGCACAGGATTTGTGAGCTTTACTGAGGTGGATTATCTTACTATCCATGTGTACAGTCTCTGGGTTGGTCTCCAATTTTGGTTTTTTGATAGCAGCCCATTTTCAATTCATTTACTCTTTGTTTCTGACTGCAAATCTGTATAAATATTGCTGTTTACACTGGCATTTAGGACTTCTATTGAAGAAATAATACCGGGTCTGTTTGCCAGCCCGTGGAAACCAAGGAAATCCTGCCACATCTGAGCTTTTTTTAGCTTTTTATTCTTTTTTAACTCCAAGTGTGTACTTGCTTTGCAGTCATTCAAGTGGAAAATCATGGAACAACCACTTTATGTGAACAGTTTTAGGAGCTGCCCTTCAAAAAGATGCAGGCAAGGGTCTACCTGGGGTATAACACGCTTTCCCTCACACTTTAATACAATAAGAGTTGTGTTTAAGTCTGTTGATAACACTCGGGAAGTATGAGAGGAACCCTCATTAATTCTCCTGGAATTTATCCTGTTTTCCCATTTATTTTTCAGTTTAGAGATGAAACATGAGAACACTCACATATATGTAATTGAGAAGATGGAGACAAAGATAATGGGCTGATATCCAGCAGGAAAGAGGTTCAGGGTTGTGATGGGAGCATCAGGTAGTTCATTCCCCTTTTGTTTGCACAAGTCAATACCTTCCCTTTCTAACAGCACAACAAAGAAAAGTATCAGTGGCCTTAAATTACTTTTGCAGTCTTTACAGAGCACCTCTCCAACAGCAAAATAAATGGAATCTGCTGGGCAGCCAAAAGGAAAAGACCGTCTCAACATATTTTGTTCTGCTCAAGACAAAATACACTGATCCAAACTCAACCCTCTGTCATTGCTTCTGTTTTCTGGCAGAAAACCCAGAGCTGAGCTCAGAGTGAGCAGCTCCCAGTGAACTGAGAGCAGCTTGGGCATTTGGGAAGAAATAGCTTGTGCAGCCTGTGGAAAATGGGAATGTGGTTGTAGCTGCAGGAGATCCTCGCTCCGATGTAGCCCAAGATGTTGAAGTCAATGGGCTCGTCCTCAACTTATGTTGGGCAATCACAGGGAAAAAAATGACCCAAACAGTGAGGAATAAGAGTTGGGGGAGGTGTAAGGACAGTTTATCCACAGTGGAGGTGCTGCCTTTTCTTTTTTGAGTCAGTGATGTTGTTTTGTCTTGGTTTGTCAGCACTGATTAAATTTATATTAATGGTGTCAACTGTTTAAATTGTAAAAAAACCCAACCAAAAAAACCCCCAAAACCCAACAACAAAAATCTCCACCCCAAACAGGGCATGTTTCTGAAGGGATGAACCAGATTCCCAACCACTTCCATAGGTCTATTTTTTGTTATTTTCTTGAAAGGCCATCAACTAAAGTCAGATGGATGGCAACCATAGCAAAAAGTCCGACTAGAATAACAAACACCTCAATAGTCTGCAAAGCCCGTGTTTCTATGATCTCTCATACACCCTCATCAAAAAAAATAATCTGACAGAGACAAAGATGGCACTTTAAAATTTAAAACCATTCTATGATTTTATGATTCTAAAACCAAAAGGGAAGTGACCTCATTGCTCCTGACGTTTTTACTTAAGGGTGAAACCAGAACTAAATGATATTTAGAGGTGTGGAGGAAAGCTCATGACAGTCACCTGCCAGATTTTAATTTATAAAATCAAAACTTTGTTGAAATAGTGTGCAGTGATAAGGACTAGTCCATACAAGTAAAAGTAGTGCAGTGAAATAGTCCAGTCAGAGCTCAATGAAATAAAGATGAGCTGAGCTGCAGTTACTCATTTCTGCTGGAGGCTTCTGGGCTTCAGAAATAGGACCTCATCTAGTGAACAAATCAACTTTCTGCATGAATTTTAGATTAAATTTAATCAATTAATGGAGTTTCTTCTTTTTCTCATTTTTGCCAAGGAGCAGCTGAGTGGAATTTTATATGGAGTCCCCAAGCTACCTTTTTAATCCTGTAGAAATGGAGAATATCAGTAGATGTGGGCTTCTTTTAATTGTTAACTAACACTTTTAAAGGCACAAAAATAGCTGCATGTGAGGTACTTCATCTCTTCCAAAGCAGGGACGTAATTTCTTATCCTGAGGCTCGATATACTTGCACTGGTCAGTCGAGAGCAGCAGAGAAGGAGGCTGTGCAGTTACAATAATTGCTTTTTGCTGCAGTTGGGAACTGAAGCCGGTGGCTGAGGATCTTTAACTTGTCATTTAAAGTGCAGATGAAACTATTCCTGCATCACCAGCACGGCTCACACTGCTCTAACCTGAACAATTCACTTCAGTGCTGGCTCCGGCTTTTACAGCTCTGCCTTTGAACTCCGAGGAGAGAAGGACACGAAGTGCCCTCTGCCAGGGATAACGACTCCTCCTCGGGATGGAGACACCCTGAGCCGCTGCCAGCAGGGATGAGGGTCATGTTTCATTTCTTTTCTCCCATCCTTTGTGTGTGGGATGCCCTGGCATAACCTTTCTGATTCCTTCCTGCTTTGTCTGTGATTCCCAGCCAGTGTTTTCTCTGACCCATCATGAGGAGCAGCCGTGCCCGAGGCCTTTCTGATCCTCCTCAGCCAGTGTCAATCAATTCTGGAGCCTTGACAAGCCAAGAAAGTGGTTTCCATGTAGAAAAGAATTTCCATGTAGGAAAGTGTTCATTGACTGGGAATAGCTGGTGGAGCTCAGGTGAAATGGGAGCAGGGACAGCCCCTTTTCCCTGGAGAAGAGGAGACTGAGGGGAGACCTCA
>JAWWLV010000024.1:2141989-2162983 GCA_035041135.1 Platyrinchus mystaceus | reverse complement strand
CAGGTTGGACAGGGCTTGGAGCAACCTGGGCTGGTGGAAGGTGTCCCTGCCCATGGCAGGGGGTGGAATGAGATGAGATTTGAGGTTCCTCCCAACCCAAACCAGTCTGGGATTCTATATTATATAAAGACAAGGCACATATAGAATGGAAACAGATTTTCTCTCTGGCCAGACTTGAGGTTTTCCTAATAGCAAAGTCAGTTTATTCAGTGCCCAGCCCAGTAAATCCCCAGTTTGATGTAAAGGCTTTCAGGCTTTACATTCATACAAATAATCTGTCATAAACAGCTGCTGCACTTAATTTTAGATAGGGATAGAGCTGAATGCAGGAAAAAAATGTAACTATTCAAACATCACAGTGAAAGATCAAACCTAAGTGATGTTGGGGAGTTTTGTAGTTGTTTAATATTATAGAATAATATTTTCCATTATTGATGACATCCAGAACAGCAGAGGAGAAATGACAATGTCCTTGTAATGTAAAAAGATAATCCAAATACAAGGAATTCTTACAGTATTTCCAGTAAATGGGACATATAAGGTATTGTAAGTGAGTTTTTTGAGTTACTTTTGAGGGGCTTGATGAGTTTGTGAGTCCTGGGAACTCCATGTCCATATCTCCACTCCCCACCCACCACACCCAGAAATGGGTGCTGCCAGTTTTGCTGCAACTACAGAATCTGTGCTCCAAGGTTTAGGAGTGAAAATACAAGGAAAAGTCATACATGGGAAACAGATTTCATTCCTTCTGCCAAGAGCCAGGTTCAGGTTCAGCCTTTAAAAACCTTGCAAAAAGGCAAACTTGATTCTTAAACCTGCTGGAAAAGGTACTAAACTGTTTGGATGGTGGGGATCATCAGGCTGCTGCTCAGCAGGGAGCTCCGATTCATCAGCATCAGGGTTTCCCCCAAGCTTTCTGCCTGCATCTCCTACTTAGCTTGGCAGTGACATTGTCAGAGAATAAAAGGCTTCTTCCCCGTGTCAAAGGGCTGGCATTCATCAAAATGATAATACTTTTTACCCAGAGCACCTTTTAGATGAGGTTCACGAAGCCTGTAAAGATGATGATAAAGAGAAAAACGTTACAGGATTTTTTTTATTGTATTTTTGGCACTAAAACAGACGCTACGTGAAATGGAAGTGGGTTTTTTTCCTTCTATAAGTTTCCTTTGGCTTTAACTTCATAAATATACTTTGGTTAAGTCAGTGGACAGGTTTCCACATAAAGCCTAATCCAAAGCTTGTTAAGGTCAACAGAAAGCTGCTTATTAATTTCAGCAGGCTTTGGATCGAGCTCCAAGTGCAAAAGTGCTCCCTGAATCAAAGAAACCCTTGGTGGACTGCAAAAGTAACATTCACACCTTCTAGGATCAAACACTTCACAATGAGGATAGTTTAGAATCTGGGATATCTTCTGGAATTCTGATTGTTATGGCTTTGGGATCAACTGTGTTGTGTACAGTCTGAAAAATTGAGGGTGTTCTCTGACCAGTTCTTGTCCTTTCACCCTCAGGGAAAATGGGGAACAGGTAGTGCCCCAAAAAAGAAGAATTTCTAACCCTCCTTACTGGACTGATAGTTTGTAGGAAGCGGTGTAGGCACAGCTGAACTTGTTCCACTGTCTGGAAGGAGCCACCAGAGAAGATAGAAGCAATTTTGGGTTTGATGGTGGTGGCTGAGAAATGCATCAAGACAGTGATGCTTAAACCAAACTGCTGACCCATTCTGACAAGTGACCTGGAATTATTCAAACAGGAATCACAGAAGGGTTGGTGGCAAAGTTGCCTTGGAAGTTGTAGGTTGCCCAGACCAGGAGGTGCAGGCTGGGAGGTGGCTGTAGCTGCTCCCAAGCACACAGATTTGGGGTCATTTTCATGCAATGACCTGGTCAGGTGTATTCCAGGCCAACTCAAGGAAAAGAACTGGAGAGCTGCTTGTTGGGCTCAGTCATTCCTGCTTTTAAATGGCAAACATGCAGACACTGTTCCAGAAAAGTCCAGTCTTTAAAAAAATCAGAGATTTATAGGAAAGCTTGCAGAAAACTGGGGAAAAGTGACTTGCAGAGGAGTTCTTCCAATATTTTTACTGTTAAAGGTGCTCATCTCTCAGCATCAGATGAGAGAAAGCTCATGGAATATCTCTGCCCCTTGGTTAGTGCCAAACTAGGGCAGGGGAGCCAAGAGCAGCAAGAGGAAGAATTATTAAGTGCTTTCAGTGATTTATTCCCCACTGATGTCCCAGACCTGCTTGCACCCCAACCCATCCTATGCTTTGCATCAACATGTCCCTCCTTGCATGGCCAAGATAATGAGAATTTGGACCTTGAACTGAGATTTCAATGAGAGTTTAGAGGGCAGCAAAATGCTTTCACAGGCAAATGCCTCATCTGCATTTTCCAAGCTCCCCTCTGAACCTTGGGATATCTGCTCTCTGCAGGTTTAAGCCACAAAGGCAAACAGGAGGTCACTGAATGCCAAAATGTACAGAATGGTCAATTATTCAGCTATGATTCACACTTTTGGTGTGTTTACAAACCCTTGAATCACTTCCTGGGCTTACTTTAAATATAATTCTCCCTAAAGCTTGTAGTTAAGTTTTTAAGCCCCAGTGGGCTTGGAACTAGATGATCTTAAAGGTCCCTTTCAACTCAAACCATTCTGTGATCCCCACTGTAACTAGGATTTAATAATTACCCACTCTATTCTAAAAGGCACAACCTTCCAGTGACAATATTATGAAAGCTGATTTAAATACCTATTAGCTTAAACTTCCTTAAATATAGAGCTGTTTACTTTTAATTACCTACCTCGGTGTGCTCACCCACATTTGCAAAGGCACAGAGCACAGGGTTTGAAAAATGGCACAAGAATAAAGAACAAAACCCACAATTACTCACACTAAAGATGGATCTTTAGCCCACAGCTCCTGCACCTGAGCTCCCCAAGCTCTCCCAGACCCTGCCTGGTTTTGGGAAGGGTTCTGCTCCCAGTATGAGGCTTTCCAGGGAATAAAGGCTTAATAGCAGAGGGATTAAGTTCTACACCTTGTGTTCATCCTTCCCAGAGAGAGAACTTTTCAGAGTGGGTGATGGAGAACACTAAAGGAACACTAATAAATAATGCTAAAGGACCCAGAATCTTGAATGTGCAGTGCCCTGTTCCCTAAAAAATACCTGGGGATTACAGGAGTTGGTGAGCATAGAGCTTGTCTGGAGTTTTTCCTATACTTTATCCCAAAAATCTTATGCTCCAGAGGGAAAAAGCCTGTGAAAGCATCATCTAGATGATCTCCTGGATATTTCTTGGCTTCCTACAGCAAAGCCTTGCAAACCTTGGCTAAGATTGCCCAGAGAACAGCAGTAAGAGAGGACTCAGCTTCGCAATGAGGTGGATATTTGCATTTCCCTCCCTTCTAAACCACTCAGGAAATCCAAATTATCTGCTCTGTCACATCTCCCAATCTCCATGGGGAGATATTCACACAGGCTGTGCACAAAAATATTTCAGAATATAATTTTTGAGCCGTTTTCATTAACACAACTTTTAGAACTAAAAATATTTACGATTTCCCTCGCTCCGCTCAGTCTCTGAGGCTTTTCCTGCAGTTTTGTTCTTCTGACTTTCCTACTTCTCCTCCCAAAACAACCTGTCACCGAGCAGCAAGTGGAAATCAGAAAATAAAGTGAAATAAAGTGAAATGCAGTGCTGCTGTTTGGGGAAGCAAGCATAAAAGCCTTACAAACCCAGCAGCCTGGCGCCTCAGTGGATGAACACTGGCATTTGGCACTTTGTAAGAGGTTAGAAGCCTTAAATTTATAGTAAACTTAATGCAGTTTTACAGCCTATCTTCGAAACATTTACACAGACAGTAAAAGATGATGGATATTTCCCAAGCATTCCTCTTGCCCAGCAGTTTCCCTGCAGTAACACCGCACAGGCAGCAGTGATCTGAAATATATTATTGATGTATCTTTGAAGATCTATTATCTGATACCTCATGTTTATTGCTATTATGCAACTGGCTTCTAAGTGTCCTCTTCTATAGGAGGCAGAGGCAGGAGATATGATCAGTGTGATTATTATTTGTGTTGCAGTGTAAGAGGCAGGAACCCAGCAGGGCTCCATTGATTTAGATCCCAGACAAAGGCACGGGATAACAGAGTAGCTGCTCTTTACATTTTGCTTTTTAAATAAAACAGGGAAACAAGAGCAGAAAGAAAGGGATACAGGAGATAAACAACCAGCAGAGAATGAAGTGCAGGAGAGATAGATGTGTGTCTGCTCTGGTGAAGTTAATGAGAGCCATACTTTGCATTTAGTGGCAGCCTCTCAATTGTCTCCTCCGTGATGGAAGGTTGGAGAGGTGAATGAAGAGCGACATAATTAGATGCCAATACAGAAACCCTGATTGGGAAGATGGGCAGAGTTATGGGAAGGTCAACTCTTTTATTACTATTGGATCCTGCATGTTTTGCTGTGCCACATCTTCAATCTCATTTCATCCCCAATGTGTTTTATGGATTATGTGGCTCAGGCCCCGCTCTCGCTGTGTGCACGCTCCGCTCTTATTTATTCTCACTAACATCTTTAGAGCCAAGAACTGGATCAAACTTACAGTGAAAAGCACAATAGATTTTCTGTTGGTGCTGATTTAAGCAGAGGTCTGGGATGTTTCTATAGCCAAGCTGAACGTGAGCACGGCGTTACCTGAGCAGGGAACGTCCCGTGGGGCGACACTTGCTCGTAAAAGGTAACGACACCGTGTAAATGTGACAGGATCTGCTAATCACAAGAGCAGTAAGAGGGAGAACAACCTGAAATGTTTAGAGAGCAGCCAGAGCAGAGGCCATTGCCTTTGAATTGGATAAACACTAAATTCTTCTTTAGCAAGGGAAGTCCATGAGGGAGCAGCGGTGGTTTTATAAAGCCAACAGACACAATGATGTCCTGCGTGATCTGTCCCGATTTTCTTACTCACTCAGGAGAGTTCCTCGTGCCTCCAAACCCTAACTCTGCTGTTCAGCTCCTGACCATTTGCTCAGTAATTCTCAGTTCAGGTTGTTTTCAACAGTTGCTGCAGATCCCACAGCAGCTTTCAGCACCCTGAGCTGTTGGAGAGAGAAACGCTCACTTCAGTAGCTGTTCAGTAGCCCAACCTATAAACAACTGAGTGTTGTCAATTAGACAAATTCCTAAAATAATAAAAGCAGTTCTGTGTCCTGCCTGCACCTGCAAACATGTGTTGAGATTAGGACACAGTCAGCTCTCGTGTTCAGCATGGAAAATACATATTATTCCCCATCCCTGGAATGTCCAAGGTGAGGTTGGAGCCACCTGGGATACTGGAAGGTGTCCTTGTCCATAGCAGGGGGTGGAACTGCATGGTCTTTAAGGTCCTTTCCAACCCAAATATTCTATGATTCCATGATCCTCTTATATTGGGAACATATGTTGTGTTCATGTGTAGAAATACAGTTTTCCAATACTTTCTGTAGTCCACAACAAGACTCTTGGAGCTCTTTCTCAGGCTTTTCACATTTCCACCATTCTGTCTGGTCTATGTTTCCTTTTTTTTTTTTTTCACATTTCAAAGTATGGTCTTTAAAAATCTCAGACATCCCAAAATGTTGCTGCAGCCTTTAGTTTCCCAGGCATAGATTAATCATACCTATATATAACCTAAAGTTAGATGTGGGTAGATATATATAACTACCTAAATGTGTGCATATATATAGGTATATATAAATTTGAAGAAGGAAACCACAGATATTATAATGTTACACCAATAACAAGAGCTGAAGGGCTGCACAGTATTTCGGTGGTGTGACAGGTGATGTTGATAATAATGTTAATAATGTTGATAATAATGCATTTGTGTCCCAGTTGTGGCTGGGAGTTCTCAGAATACAGGTGGATTCCCAGTTATTACAGAAAATTAGTTTTTAGACAGAAAAATCATGACCTGGAGCTTTGGGGTACAGGTAACACTTGGAATTTAATTCAGGAAGAGGTCACAGCCATGTAATAAATATATATATATATATATACACACTGGAGATTAAGGTGATACCTTAAAATTATCACTACCCAAGAAGTTAAAATTCAATATGTTATATACATTTTCAGGGTGCAATCTATAAACTTGTATGCAAATCTGTTTGTGCATATGTAATTCTGTCCCAAATTAGATCAGATTTTCAGCACGTCTCCACTATTCACGTGCTATTTTTAGCTCTCTGGGTGTTACAGTAATAAGGATGCATTTAAAGTATGATGTTAAAAATGAAATTATGCCTTAGCCACCGTTTAAGTTCATAATTTTTTTCCTAATTGCTTACAAATTTTGAAAAATATTTAGTGTTCCCTGGTAGAGCAGATGGAGCTGCTTCCTATGTGCAGTTTCCTATGTGATGATATACTTTGGTTCTGGCTGAGGGTGCTGCTTTGTTTCTTCATTATCTCATTAAATAATACTGAGGCTGGAAAAATTAGAACTTCACTATTTTTCAAGAGTTTCAAGCAGACTAAGCACAATTCAGGGACAAGTGGAGAGAAATTAGTGACAATTCTGGGATTACTCTTCAGGTGATTCCTTACAATGCTGTTTCTAAGGAATAACACCTACCATGAGCAATGGGTTTGAAATCCAAAGAGGCCTAAAAATCAGATTTTCCCTTTGGTACTACTCCTCTTGTTGGTGATGATAGAAAAGATCACCTTACTTGATTTTTTATTTCAAATAACAATGACTATGGTAACCTTAATGTGATCACCTGACCAGTTTTTAGCCTCTTTTGAAAGTTTGATAACACCTGTGGTATCTACTGGGCCTCTGAATTATTAGATACATGAAATTTAAATGAAAAACATGTATACAGTGCCATAAAATACACCAGAATAGTGTTTATCATAACTCACTGATCTATGGGAGAGAACTTTGTGTGTAAAAAATAAAGAGTTATGTAGTTCTGCCACCTCTTCCTGCAAGAAATTCCTTAGAGACACAACACAGGTCTTTAATAACCAGAGCTCCACATCTACCAACAAGATGAGTTTCTTCATCCCATTATGTGGATTTCATAAATAAGGCAAAGATTTTAAAGACAAAATAGTGTGAGGCTCAATTTTAGGGCTAAAAGCATTGATTATCCACCAGATGGGTGCTGGGTGGGTTTTTTTTTTTTTTTACAGAGAGAAGAAAACCTGTAGATAAATTTGTTTTTGTTTCTCCCTGTAGAAATTTTGGACTATTTAATTAAAGGCCTCATTGCCCCATCATTAAATTCAAAGAAGCATATCTAATGCAAGCACTTAGATGTAATGTCACTTATTAGTCTTTAATGACGAGAAACATTCTTTCTCTAAAGAACAGCTGTAGAAATAGTGCCCATGTCAGCCACAAAATTATATATTATGAAGAGTATTAATGTGTATTTAATGACTGTAAAAATATTCCTTTATGAAAAGGACTGTGTTCTTTTCTTGTTCAGCTTCACTCGTAAGGGAGGTTAATTAAAAGGCAGAACATCAGGAATTCTGTAGCACTACAGGTCATTCATCTGTACCAAAGTGGAACACAAATCTGCAAAAGCTCGTGGCCAGTGATAACATAAAACTCTCTGCTCCACTGCTCAGGAGAGATCACTGGGCTGCCTTGTAACCTGGCTTTCATGATCCAACAGCCAGGAAATCTCCCATTAAACAGAAGCTTTATCTAACCCTTTTCATATTCTTCTTTGTAAATATATATTTTCATATTTTTCTTTATAAATATATATTCATATTCTACTTTATAAATACATATTCATATTCTTCTTTTATATATATATATGTATGAAGTGTTTATGAATTGTTGGGAAAAAGTAATAAAGGAACTGTAAGATGCCCAAGTAACCACAGTTTTGAGATTCCCCATGGAAATGCCACAAAGTGGTGATTAAATGGATGTTGTCATTGGGGTCAAAAAGTCCACAACATTACATCCATACTTCAGGGTGATGCATATGATGTTTAGTTAGTTTAGAACCTTTTTTTTTTTTTTAAAGATAATTTATCAATTTAGGAAAAAAGCCAGAGCAGTATCACAGTAAATCTCCCAGGGTGGAGAGGTTCTCAACAGGGGGAGATCATCAGCATCTCCAAGGAATTATCTGGGTATCAGAAGAGGGTGGGAGAGGTGAAACACAGAGAAAATGTTTCAGTGCCCCCCATAAAAAAACCAAATGCACTGAGACACTGATTTGTCACCCCTTTCTCTGTTTCCAATAATGCTGTTATTTTGATTATGAAGAATATGGATGTAAGGAGGAGGGATGGAATTTCCACCCAAGTATTCATCATTTCCATCACATGTGCAGTTTTTAATCATCTGATTTATCTGATATAACCCTACATGTCCCTCAAACCCGGTGTGTTTGGGACCTGCTGGATTCATTTCAGCTCTTTTCCTTTTTTCCAGTTAAAACCACTGAAAACTTTAACACATCCTTGTGGATCCTTTCCAACTCAGGATATTCTATGATTCTCTACAGCAGACACCACCCTGCAACTTCTGCACTTCCCATTAAACCCTGATCTTGTTGCCATCCATAAGTCACCCAGAAATGGAGAACAGCCAAAATAAATCCCTTTTGTTGCCTTGCATCATCCAAGCAGCTTCCCAGAGCACTGATGCACTTCTGTGCAGTGAGGGTTTGAGTCTGATTTCAATCTCATAAAAATGAAGAGTTACTCCACAGAAATGTGTGCATTGCACAGGTGAGGAGGGAATGAAGATGAACAAACCCTCAGAGCAAAAATCTGCCCACTCATGGCTCGGTTCAGAACTGCTCTCTGCAGTTTCTGATTAATAATGGAACCTTCTAATATTCATCTGGTCCTTCTCCATATTTGAATTTATTCCGTTCTGGATAACAATTTCTCTTGGGAAGTGTAAATGGAGATGTATAAATTGTATAAAAGGGTGAATGAAAACACCAGATGATTTTCTTCCTCATAAGCCCCACATAACTTAAATTCTCCACTCCTGTCTCACTCTCACTTTTCTGCACAGAAAGAGGAGATGGCCCCATACTGGCTCAGGTATAACTCAGAGGGACTTTTTCCCCCCCAGAAAATGAAATATGAAAAAAAAATAAATAGGACTTACTTACTTTTTATTTTCCATCTGCAATTCACTGCTCTGCTTTGTTTTCTCCCCAAGAGCTCCTGCCTCCTCTCCCAGAAGAGCTGTGCAACTCTGGGTCACCAGAGAGCAGCAGCAGCTGGGGGGACCCTCCAGGTCTGCGGCACAACACCCCAAATTGCTGGCAGAGGTCAGGGCCAGTGAGGACACACAGCCAGGGAAGCCCTGGGCTGCACTGCCAAGCCTGGGGGAACACCTGGGAAAAGCAGCAACTTTGGTTTCTGGGTTATTCTTTAAATCAAGTCTGACCACAAGTTCAAAGCAATTTGTTGCTCACTGTGCCTTGTGAAGAGCTTGGAGGTTTCTGAATGGAAAGCATGAAAGGAGGCTAAATAATACATATTTTAATATAGAGATATACTTAGACAATATGGAAATGAGATGGGAGAGTGGAAAATGTGACGGCTGAGTAGATAAACACGGACTTGTGTTTTCATTTACAAAGACCTCTGGTATATAAATGCTAATTTTTTTTTTTTGCTGCATTATAAGATTGTGAATTCCAAAGAGAGATTTCACCAATCTGATGCATTAAACAAGTGTCTATTGCTGAACCCACTTCTTAATGGACTGTCTCACACATTTCCAAAGGCAGCTGCACATCCCTTTTTCCCTTGAGTCGCCAAGTGGCACCAGTCAGGCTATTCCCAGTTAGCACTGGGTGCACACCCACTCACCAGCACACCTGACTTGACAGGCCATTATGTTTTTTATTGCAGGGAAGCAAATCTGTTTCCTCCACAACATCTCCAGCAAAAGCCAGGACTTGAAACCATTCTTATTTGACTTCCCTCATAAAAGCCTGCCTGAAGTAACTTGCAGACAACCAGTAAAGCCTGAAGTATTTCCTAAGCCTGCTGTACCTACCAAAGGGGTACATCAAGGGGTTTCCAGCTTTTTGTATTTCATTCCTATTTGCTCTTTTTTCTACCTGCAGATTTTCTTAAATCAGTCACTTCTGGGCAAGAAAGACCCCGAGGCAAAAGCTTTAGGGATGGATAGAGCAGGGATGTTCACATTTCCTTTTCTCCCCCTGGATTAAGCTGTGATCCTTCTCACCCTCACCCTCCTAAGGCACAACGTGCTTACACACAGGTAGGATGTGTAGGACACTCAGAGGGTACATTTATGCTTCTCATAAAGTGGAAAACTCTTCCCTCCCTGCAACAGAAGCATTGCAGCTATTTGTCAGTGGAAGTTCCTCTTCTCCCTTTTTTTTCCTGGTGCTGCCACCCCTCACTAAATTTTCCTTATCTTTTCTAGTTAAACTCAATCCTATTTACATCTGTGTGTATCTCATGTCTAAAGTGAACAGTGAAAACACAAAGTTGTCAGGCAGGACATGAGATACTGCAACAAATGGTTTTCTCAGCCAAAAACCATCGAGCAAAGCCAGTCTCCCTGGATTTCCTTCTTGGTTAGGCATCTATCAAGGATAAAGAGGAATGGCTGTAGATCATTATTAGCCTGTTGAATGCTTAACCAAAATGAAGTTATTGTAGAGCTGGAGCAAGAGCAAAGCTTTACTCCCAGAGGAAGGAAATTCCCACTTTTCTGGATGTTGTATCATAATTTGTGCAGCTGCCTCAGTCCTGCAGAACTTGTGCCTCTGCCTGGAAACGTCCACATGAAGTGATGGCATAATTGAAATCCCTACATGAAGTGATGACATAATTGATGTTAATGAATCCAGTTGTTCATGATCAGTTTGACTCTGTTCCGAAACCACTCTCAGTGAGGTTGTTCAGCTCAGACCCAACAGTTTGGGCCAGAGGTGCTTGGGGCTGGTGGAAATGAGGCTCAGATCAGGAGGCTGCCCTGCAGCCTAAGCCCTCAGGTGCTGTGGGAAGATCCTCAGTCACTGAAATAATGCTTTTCCTTTTCATGGTTTTCATCTTCGGGGGTTTCTCGTGCTGTAAAATTATAAGGAGCTTTTCGAGATCTGCATATAAAAAGCCCACCGGGTCTGTCTTCTGAAGGAGAGTGATGGGGCTTATTTCTTCTGTTCTGTTATCTCTCTCTTCCTCTAAAACCTCTTCCCCCCAATTTTTGTCTCATCCTTACTCATCTTTAAAATTCATTTTGTATAAGCCTTTCTGCCAGTCCCCACTCCGGCGCTTTTTGCCTTGTGCTTGATCCCTCAATAACTTTTTGGGTTAGGAGAGTTTTCTTTGCTCCTCTGCTGGCTTTTAATTGTGGATTCAGAAGGAGTAATAATTAGGTAGTGCCTCTAACTACCCATTGGTGAGTTCATAAGCATGGCTGCTTTACTGATGTCCTGAAGGGTGTTTGAATTCAGTATTTTCCACGTTGTAAAACTCAAACCTGGTTAATAGGGAAATTTTGTCTTGTGTTGTAGAGATGCTAATGGAAATGGCATCACTTGCCATGAGATATTCTAATTTATGGCTCTCTTTAAAGAACATACTTGCCAATTAGTGTCTTTATTAGAACACTTACTTTTATCATTTGAAAATATGGCTCTTAATTGGGACCAGCTTTGCCTAAGGGAGAAACATTTGTTAATAAATAAATGAATAAAACTAACCCTCTCCATGGGTACCCGTGGAGAGAACCAGCTTATATCATATAGATACCATTATAGATCATATTGCTTATTATTCTTAAACTCTCTCAATTATTGAGAAAGACAGTTTCACCTAACTTTATATTGTCTTCCTGGGAAAAATATAGACAGGATATTGGAATTTGCTTGTTTATAAAAAGCAAGTAGCTCATTAGGCATAATTAAGACAGAAGAAACAAGAGCATTAAATTTTTATACCACACCATCAGCCCAATTGCTCCAAGGAAAGGCAAAAGCACCACAGTTGCTCCATTAGTACATTGATCAGGTCAATGTAATTAAGGTGCCAATTTTATTAGAATTTGAAGATGAGTGCTTAGGTTTTTTCACTTTAAAAAATGTAGCAAAGAAACTGTTCAAAAAAAATAAAACTTAACAGAACTGGAAATCCCCACAAATCAGTGAAGGGAAAAATATGAACTGGAATCTGGCTCAGGCAGGTACTGTGGGGACATCACAGCGTCCTGTGCTTGTCATCCTGACTCTGTGTTTCCTTCTCCTGTGGATGGAGAGAAGTCAGAGCAGGGTGTGTTTCAGCAAGGTAAAGATTAGGTAGAGAGAGAGATGAGAGAGAGAGATGGAGATAGATGGAGGTGATTGTCCTGCTCTGTGCTGGAGCAGCCTCACCTCCAGTCCTGAGGGCAGTTTTGGGCACCACAATAAAAGAGATCTAAACCTGTTAGAGAGTGTCCAAAGGAGGGACATGAAGATGGTGAAGGGTCTGGAGGGGCCATATGAGGGGTGATTGAGGGCACTTGGCTTGTCCAGTCTGGGGAAGAGGAGACTGAGGTGTTTAATCACAAATACCTGTTTCCCTGACACGCAAAGTAGGTCTATTTATAAATAAATAAATAAATATACATAAATAAATAAATAAAAGTGGGCAAATTAGGTTACCAGTCGAAGTCATCGAATCAGCAGCGCTATTTTCAGAGCACATCGCATTGTGCCTCACAAATTATCTCCCAATCCCACCTGCTCTCAGATCTTTAGAGCCTGGCTCTCCTCTCTGCCACGATTGCTCCATAGAAAAAGAAACAGATGGGGCTGAGGAAAAAAAAAAAGAAAAAAAAAAAAGAGAAAATCCAAACGAATAAATGGGGTAGAAAGTGCCTGGAGCCTTTTTGAGCAGCATCAGGGCAGCTTTTCTCTTTGTGAGGAGGATTTGCCTTCCCCCCCATCTGAAGAATAAACCTGCTGGAACGCGAGACGCGCTCGGCTTTCATTTGCAACGCCCTGAGAACACAGGCACACACACACAGATGTGTCTGAGATGCTTTTGGGCACAAACTCAGCTTTCCTCCGTGGGCTTTGCTGCTGGTTTTAACCTGGTAATTGCCTGATCAATAGTGCTATTTGGAACTTATATGAAAATGGGGGAAACTTTCTAGCAGCGGGGAATGTATGGATTCCTTTGCTGTGCTGCAGGACTTCAGCAGCAGTAATTTCAGTAATTAGGCTGCTTTTCAAATAAAGGCCACTTCCATGGATACATGACTAAGATAAATTATGCCCAGGATAAGCTTATATTTTCCTGCATGCACTTGCCCTTTCTGTGTTCACATCCACACAGAGAAAGCCTGAGTAAACATCTTTTCCTCCTCCCACCCCATGACACATCTGTGTCCTGTCTTAGGCAGGAGAGCTCTTCCCTCCCCTTAGCACTCAATATCCGACATCAGAGGTGACCTTACATTTGTCTTTTAGAAGTTATTCTTTACTTGTTGATCTCTTTTCACTTGCAGATTAGCTTGCAGAAGGAAACAAGGCAAAAAAAAACAGAGGAAAAATCATGATTTTCCAGTGAGTGTAATCCCCAAAAAGCAGGATGGCAATAAAAGCAAGCAAGATCAAGAAAAGAATGCTCTGAAAATTTATTTTTTTTTTTAGCCTTTTCAGTTATTTTAGATCATCTTATTTAAAGCTTATCCTAATAATTTCTTGTCAATGTCAAGAAAGAGAATACAGAAAAATGAAGCAATTATTTATGAGATAATTACGTGGCTATCTCAAAACGACACCATCTCTGCTAGAGATATTCTTAATCTTGACTCACAGAATATATGCAGGAATCAGCAGGAACTGGAGTGGAGAAACTGAATATTTTTAATTTCTGTGGGTTTGGGTGTCAGCAGAGCCCATGTCATTGAATTTAGTCAATGCCACAACTAAACTTGGGCAGTAAAACATGGTTCCCATCACAATGGAAGTTTCCCAGGCTGAGGTGCATGAGGGCCATGGGGAGAAGCAGAATGAGATGAAGTGTTACCCACTGGAATCTGACCTTATTCTGGTTGTTCAGGGGTCGACAACCATCACACTGAGAAAACCACTGAGATCTTGGCTGTTGTGGGAGTCACTGTGCTTGTCTTGTGTCAAAAGGGCACGTCCAAGGCCAGGCTGGACGGGGCTTGGAGACACCTGGGCTAGTGAAAGGTGTCCCTGCCCATGGCAGGGGTTGGATTAGATGGTCTTGAAGGTGCCTTCCAACCCAAACCACTCCATGAGCAGGGGATTTTTACTGTGTGAGAGAGATGAGGAGCTGCCATGTGATCCTGGGGCTGTGTGGAAGTTGTGCACACACGGAGACATTTGGCCACATCTGCTCTGTGATGCTGCTCCCAGGCTGAGCCCAGTTCAGCTGAACCACCTCAGCACTCAAGGAACCTGCACATGCCAAGGGGGCAAATTGTCATCACAAACAGTCATCCTTCCCTGGGAAAAGTTTAAGGCAAAAGTCAGGGGGATGCTCACCTGGAGATTCAGCTGAATATTCAAACAGTGCTGGTGGCAAATTCCAGATGCAGATCTACCTGG
Source organism: Platyrinchus mystaceus (assembly GCA_035041135.1). Classification (NCBI taxonomy): domain Eukaryota; kingdom Metazoa; phylum Chordata; class Aves; order Passeriformes; family Tyrannidae; genus Platyrinchus; species Platyrinchus mystaceus. The sequence goes on along the minus strand of JAWWLV010000024.1, from coordinate 2,148,396 downwards.
AGAGGCTTTTCCTGGGAAGTCAGCAAAGCCCAGCTCCTCTCTGTCTGTGCTGCTGCTTTGCATTTCGTGTGACACATTCCATCCCTTTTGCAGAACAAAGCATTCCAGTAGCTAAGGCAGCTGAATTTTTAGGTTTGGTTTGTTTCAGTGTTCATGTCCTTTGTTCTATGACAAATACAACATAGCACAAACCACAGAAATCCTTGATAGAGTAACTGATGGACTTAGTTTTAAAAATCCACTTCCTATATATGTTCACAGTCCTTGTTGCTTTATATTTGCCATAAAATATCAGATCTCAGTGAGAGAAAACAATGTCCATGAGGGTGTCTGACCAGTGGTATGACACCTGTCTTGTGCTGCATAAGGGTCTCAATCTAATGAGTTCCCAAAGCCCCAATAATTTCAAAACATGCCAAATATTTCCTGTTATTGTCTGAAATGCTTATTTTATTTTCTTTTTTAACCCCATGACTCTATGGAATGAGTTTGTTCGAAATAGACCCCAGGAAAATGAGTAAAATCTCAAAGTGACAAATGATGTTGATCCCTTTCAACTTTAAAGCTTTTGAATCAGAAGCTGCCACACAGCTTTGTTCAAGGTCCAGCTGTAGTTTTGATAGGAAACGTGTTTTGATTCAGGAATTATTTGTAGGCTTCATTAAAATGTAAATTGCTCCATGAAGAAATCTAAAGGAGATTGAGTCCAAAGATATGTAAATATTCAAATGTAATTGGGGTTCAAGCCCTACATCTCTATTTCTGCCTGAACAATTCAAACACAGGAGAAGTTTTTCCATCCTTCGCCTCCAAATCCAACAAAATTTCTCATACAACCCTAGAATGGTTTGGGTTGGAAGGGACCTTAAAGACCATCTAGTTCCAACCTCCCTGGGTTTGCCTCCAAAAGCAGTCCTGAGGCATTAAGTTCAATCAAAAATCCTAAATTAGTGGAGTTGGAGGGTTTGGAAGAGGTGGGGAAGCGTGGACACCTGGAGCTGGGTTGAAATCTGGGGTGTGGAGTCTTCTCATCACCCAAGCAGCTCTCTGTGCTCTGCTGGGTAGGGCAGTGAGTAGAGCAGTGAGTAGGGCAGTGAGTAAAGCAGTGAGTAAGGCAGTGAGTAAGGCTGTGCTCTGTGTTAACCTGCACAGGATCCACTCACTGCTGCCCATAGAAAATATTGCCTTCTTAGGAAATATTACATCTCCTATTACTTCTGATAGCTCTCCCGTGGAATTCTTTTGCAGTTAAACATAAATCAGCCCTGCAAGAACGGAATCTGTTCTTGTAAACACGGGTTGTGCACGAGGAGTAAATCACATGTGGAGCAGGGTGAGGAGGGATAAATAATCCCCTGGCTCCCTGTGTGATGTCATGCTGCCTGTCACTGGGTGCTGACAGTCTGGAGGAGGGCAGAGATTGGGGAATATTTAATGGGAAGTCAGGGAGTTGTGTGAGGAGCTCCCACTGTGCTCTGCTAACACACAGGAGCACGTCGGGCCAAGGCAGCTGCAGGAATATCCCTGAAGACCAGGCTAGGTGTGAAAATCAAGATGTGCTTTGGATTTGTTCATCCCCAAGTGTTTACTGCAGCTGAAGGAACACTTATAATGTTCATTCTCTGCTCTCCCTGCATCCCCTCTCTCCATCACTGCTCACAGAGTCCCTTGTCCTGGAGCTGGGGTGAGCTCAGCATCCCGACACAGCAGCAGGGAATGGAGGTTTTAGAAACCAGGATAGGTTCTTTCACACACACACACATCCCATCTGCCAGCCTAATCTTTGCAAATTATTCAAGCTGCTTGTGTCCAATTCCCTATCTGTGAACTGGGCAGAATCACTCCTTGCCTGGATGTATAAGAAGAAACGAGTCTATTCATGATTGGGGTCCTTTTGGACACTTTCATACCAGAAAAAAATTATTTGGTTGGAAGTGGAACTCCTCCTAGCTTGCTTATCTGACTTCTGGAAGTGCCATCCAAGGTGGTGGTACCTGAGTGCTGAGGCACAGCCATTCACCCTCTGCCTGCAGCTGCTCATGGGGCAAACCCAGCATGGATGGAAAAAATTGAAATTCATGGAAATTTGCTCCATATTTCTGTAACAAAGTGATGCATCCTTTGTTTGGTAGTTTCTGAATTATTTTCAGCTATTTCCAGTCTTGTGTTTCTGTAATTTCCTGTTATTAACATATGATGAATCCAGTGCTGTGAGGGGAAATCCATGCAAACCAAATATTAGATGCTTCATTCTGCACAATGTTGTTTTTCCCTGCTGTCACTTTTACAATATAAAAAGTATCTGAGTAATTATAAAACATACATTAGTATAAGGACAGGTCTTGCTTATAGCCAGGGTACTGTTGAGGAACAGACTTTCAATAATCACTTCTCCTTTTACACAGTGCTTTCCCCAGAAATATTTTATGAGCTTAATCAGAGCAGGCAGTGGAAAGATCACCTTCAATTCATTTTAGAAATATGAAAGATCAATAGAGGAGGTTGTTGCTTGAACTCCCCCATCACCTGAGCTTTCCAAACAGGCACAACCTCCCTCCCAAGGTGCAACTCTGGCCAAATCAACACTTCAGGAGGGGGCTGAGGGAAGGCAAAGTTGTGCTGGGAGAATAACCTGCCCTCTAAAAGCAGAGATTGGGTGTTAACATACAAGGCAGTGTTGTAACACTTCTGTCTTGAGAGTGGGGAATAAGCTGTCCAGGTGGAATGGTGACAGGCTGCTGTCAGGTGCCGTGGCTGCTGCTCTGATGGAACCATCACAGTGTCTGTCTGTGTGATTCTACAACCCCCCCTGCCCAGCCAAGGTCACACAGACCCTTCAGTTATCTGCTGAGGAAGTGCTGGTCAAGCAAACAAAAGGAGTTTTGGGAGCAGATTTACCAGATGCACCCCATTTATCTTGAAATTCCTTCCCTCCCTGAGCTGTGCAGTTCTGGTGACACCTTGGAGCAGGATGAATTCCCACCGAGGCAGGTGCAGCTGGAGGGGGGTGATGTGGGCACTGGTGGTGGAGCCTGGAAGGGGAAACTAAGAGAGCAAAGTGTGGCTGGATGGCTGAAAAAAGGTTGGACACACACAGGTGGGAGAGGTATGGCTGCCTTCCCTAAACATCCCAGAGGATGCTGAGCCAGAGGTTTATACATGCCATGGGTCTGGATTCATCAGCAATGAAATCAGGATGGGAATTATGATGGGAAGGCACTGTAGGAATAAAGTTCTCTGGCATCTTTCAATCACAAGAGGAGGCACAATGAGATCCAGCTCGTTTCCAGATGGGGTTGGATGCACTGAGGAAAACCACGGCAGGAGGAGGTTCCTGCAGCCACCAGAGCCAACTGAGCTGCAGGAGGGGCAGGTTCAAAGGCTTGGCCTGGCTCCTTTTTTCCCAAGGGCTCAAGAGGCACCACAGAAAGGGAAAGCCTTTCTTTGGAAAAGAAAGTGGGGCCAGGGGTGAAATAAATAAGAAGCCAAGGCACTGGCTGTGCCAACAAGTGTGTACTAGAATTTGAATGTTACAGATTTGGTGATGGAAGTGAACAGGATTTTGGTGGTCCTGCTGGAGAGTAAAAACAAAGATCCAGCTGGAAAATGGTGACAGGGGAAATTCAGGAATCTGTTTTCCTCCCTGGCACCTGCAGCTATTGCACAGGCTGCAACAGGTCCCTGTAGGATGAAAGGAAGGCAAAACACGCACTGTAGGTGCCTTCATATGGCTGGGACCACACAGGACAGTCTGAACTGGGCTCTCCATGTTTCAGAAAGTTCTCACAAATTCTGCTACTGGTTATTCATTAAATATATATTTATATCTAACTCAGTGGGAAAGATATTCTTCAAGGAAGGTCCCTCTCTCTCAAAAGACCAGCCTACAGTGTGTTCTTTGTTGAAATACCTGTAATATGGACCAGCTTGCCTATGACAATGTACACAACATTTTAAGCCCTCGGGGCTGCATGAGAAGAACATCCAAATTAAAAAAAAAAAAAAAAAAAAAGGATAATGAAGTCTGAAGTAGTAAAAGTGCAGCAGTTACTTTTTAATGGCAGCTAATTTAGGGGCATTGTTTGGAGCAGAGTCTGAGGCTGTAACTCAACCAAGCACTGCCAGTGCTTAACTGTTGTGTCAGCCCTCAAGAGCTGCATATTGCCATTATTTTATTAATCACCACCCATAAACCAAACTTATGTAGAATTTAATTACTGGAGCCATTTGTTTTCTTTACTTGTGTTTGGGGGGCAAAGCTTCTGAGGAGGACGAGAGCTGTTTGTTACTCACAGCATATGTTTTTCTGTTAAAATCTGAATTGGGAAAATTTCGTTAGAATATTGTTGCACCATTAATGTCAATCAAGTTTCTACTTAGACTGAATTAAATTGCCATTGTGTGGTTCTTTGGGTTTTATAAAGAAATTGGGTAAAATTCACTAATTTGATGGAATTTATTAAGGAGACAGCGAGGACAGGAGTAAAAAAAATTCAGCATAAAATGTAAGGGAGAATCAAAACAAAAGCTTAGCTATATGTCTTTGATATGTTGACAATTCCCATAGCTCAAGGTAACCTTTCTCTGTAACATTCCAGGGTTTCCCTTTATTACTGTCTTTTTTAATAGAAAACCAGTGTTATGCTTCAAGTGCGTTTTGCTGGTGAGCAAAAACACAAAGAGCAAAAGAAACCGAGAAATATAATGAGCTGAGGAAAGACAAGCAGGAAAAACCAGATCCTTTCCACCAAGATAAAGACCCAAGGAAGTGGTGACAGTGAAATTGTCCTGCCTGTGGTTATTCAGTTGGGGTTTCTGAGGTGGCTGCTGGGTGGGAAGAAATCCCTTGACTTCTCTTTCCAAGCAGTTGTTATTACCTGGTTGGGTAAATGATTAACAGGGAGATATTTAATCTGCCATTTTGATATTTAGTAACTGGATTTCCATCACTTGACTGTACAACATCGATATTTTATGCTCAAAAATGCCCATGTTAATTCACTGTTGATGCACCAAACAAGTCGGGGTTGGAATTTAATTTTATGGGATTTAATTATATGGTTGCCCATATCACAAATTAGTGTTCAGTTTTAGTTAGGAAGTGGTTAAACTTGGAGCAACCTGGTCTAGTGGAAGCTGTTCCTGCTCATCCCAAGGGAATTAGAAGATGAGGAGCTTTAAGGTCCCATCCAACCCAAACCAGTCTGGATTCTGTGATTCTATAAATAACAAACAGAACCACCAAGAGGTGGTTCAAGGACTAGAACTTGACTCAGGACAAAGCCACATGTCCTTTGTAGACCAGGTGATTTCTGCACCAGCTTTCTAAACATCTTACACTCCATGGAGTTCTTGATTGTTCTGATTTTTAGCTGTTTTTATTTGTACAGCCAAAACTTTGCACATATTTTAGGAACCATTCTGAAGACAGACCGAGGAACTTGTATATTCTTTAAGTATATAATAAACTGCTCTCTGCCCAGACAGGTAGTCTCAACACAATTGATTTTTGACAAAGATGGATTGGTTTCTTTGATTTTAGTAGGCAGGGGGATTTTTGCTCCAGTGCAGAGCAAAAACAGGTCTTGGAAGGTTTGCATCTTCCACAAAGAGGTTTTGTTTCACCTACACTGACTTTGTAAGGCTTGAACAGCTACAGGCTGATGGACAGGTGAGCTTGGAAACTTTCCTATCTGACCTTTGAGCTTTGGTTTTGTGCTACCTGTGGGTTGTTGTTTTTTCATTGAGTCAAAAAGTCCCACAGACGTTACCAAGAAAAACAGCAGCACAAAAGGAAAAATATCCTCTCCCAGGTTTGGAGCTCTGACTTTTTTCTCCAATCCATATGCCAGTGCCAACCCAGGTAAAGTGCATTTTGGAAGGGTTGTTCCTGGAGTGTCTTGGTGCACTGGCACACTGCACCCCAGACACAAATCCAAACCACAACAGTCTCTCTTGCAGCAATGGCAGAGTTTGCTGTGCTCAGTGACCCTCAGAATTTCTTGTTTCTTGCTGAAGGTGTGACAGGTGGAAGTGGATTCAGTGAGATGAAGTATAAAAGTAGGAAAGGACCCTAAAAGGTGTCCTGGGAAATGTAAAACAAACAGAAAATAATTCCCAAGGGAACACAGCCATCCTGTTTCGATTCTATCTCTTTCCCTTACTCCTGTGTGCTCTGTTCAGAGCACAAAGCAGAGCAAACATATGTTGAGAGATGCTGCCTATTTATAAAGCAAACACTGACATCAAGCAGAAAACAAAAGATAGATGAAGAACATGTTTTGCACACTAATCAATTTGTCTTTAACTCAGAAGTAGTGAATATGTGATGGGACTGGGATTTTAAAGGTGCTTCCCCCTCAGATGAGATCCCCACCTGCAGAGCTGCTCCAGCCCTGGGGAACAGC
>JAWWLV010000024.1:2122436-2133726 GCA_035041135.1 Platyrinchus mystaceus | reverse complement strand
TACAGTTCTATTTTTGTCCTTCCTTATCTGTACGTTAACAATAGGCCGTGTCTTGCTCGGAATTGTCTCCGTGGCTCTCATTCTGGGGGAAAATCTAAAAGTCTTTTCCTGTTCTCATTACTGGGAAGAGCAGTTCCTGTCTTGAAGGGGTTTTTAGGGAGCTTTAATCCAGTGTCTCTGAGCCAGTGAAAGCCCCATGGGTGGTGTGTGCAAGGACCACATCGAGCCCACGACGCTGCTCCGGAATCGGAGGCTCTGCTGGTGAAAGGGGCAGCTCTGCAAGTGTTTCTGGGATTAAAAGCATAAAAGTACTTTTACAGTTCCTGCATTTGGTTGTATTAATACAAGACACAAAAAGTTTCCTTTGGGAAGTTGTTCCCAAGAGTTCTTACATTCCTGGGTGTAGTTATGGTGCTGTTGGCAACCAGATCCAGGAGTGGGATGGTGGATGACACAGAAGGTCTGAACATCACGCTGTAGGATGTCCACCCTCCCTGTGTCCCAAAGGAAGGAGGCATTTCTCACTCTTTGCCCTGGAATAACTCATGACAACCATGATTTGAGGTAATATGTTAGATAGGACAGAGGGGGTTTGATTTGATAATTCTATGACATGAACTCCTCGGTGCCCCAAGCTGACTTTTCTTTGGATACTTGGAATTGGATCTGGCTCACAGAACCTGTCTCCACAGGCTTCCCTGGGAGGGAAAGCTGTCACTTGTTCCCAGATCACACAGTTGGGCTCATGGAGGATCGTGCAGAGGTGTGTTGGGATCATGGGCTGACTGGAGCTAGAGGGGCTTCATTACAGGATCATAGAATCACATGGTTTGGGCTGGAAGGGACCGTAAAGACCATCCCATCCCACCCCCTGCCATGGGCAGGGACACCTTCCACTAGCCCAGGTTGCTCCAAGCCCCGTCCAACCTGGCCTTGGACACTTCCAGGGATCCAGGAGCAGCCACAGCTTCTCTGGGCAACCTGTGCCAGGGCCTCCCCAGCCTCCCAGCCAAGAATCCCTTCCCAATATCCAACCTAAACCTGACCACCACTCTTGAAGCTTACAGTGCTCCCCTGAAAGCCAAACCCCAAAGTTTTCAATGGAATATTTCCAACAGGAAATACACAATAGTGTGGTTAAGTCTGGGATACCTTTGGAAGAAGAATCCCAGTCCCACAGCTGACGAGGCAGTTGGTTGATGCTCCTTCCTTTATCCCAAGTTCATTGTGCTGTTTAAGGAGATCCTGCTTGTTCTCAACTGGTGCAGGGAGTTCCTGTGGAAAAAATTCCAAACTAAGGGATGTGAGGAAGTGGTGGAGTTATCAGCACCTCCAGCCATGTTTGGTAGGACTCTGCAAGGCCCAGGGAGGGCATTATGCTGAGTGTTTATCAGGTGATGGATGATTAATAGGTCTTAGCACACAATGAATGTGTATCTCTCCTTCACATGCTAATCACATGGCATTTATAAATGTCAGCACCTTATCGTGGAGACACACTCAGAATTCTGTGTGGCTTTAAAGGTATTTATTTTTTTACCATTTTTAATGTGTGTATTATTAAGGTTGTGTCATTTGAAGCGTCCCTTGGGCAGCGATTCAGAAACACGGGGAGTTTTTATTGTGATTTCTCAAGCAATTGGATTGTTGCATTTTCCATCTAGTCTAAAAAACTCTCTACAGATAATGACGTTTATCTTGTGTTTCTTTAACTACTAAAAGGTGGCAGTGGTGTCACCTTGGAATCTTAATAATGACAAAAAATAATTTATAATTATTGGACTGAGAAGCTTCAGGGTTTTCCCATTCTGCCTTTTTTTTTTTTTAATGTTAAACTTCTTTGCTTTGCAACCTAAGGCCTTAATTTAGAGTTATAAATTATAGTTTTACCATTTGAGAATTGCATGGTTTTCATTAAAAAAAAAAAAAATCCTTAATTTCATGAAGTGGCCATAAAAATGTGCTTTATTATCAAATGTGAGTAGGAAGTGTGAGCCTTAAGGAATTTTTATAAAAGTTCAGGGCAAGTTTAAGCACAGAAAGTCCAATGAAAAACATGGAAACATTTGGGCTGAGCTTTTTAAACTGTGAAAGACTTTTCCAACTATAGTGTTCTTTCCCATGCTCCCTGAGGCAGGCAGAACTGCAGTTGTCTTCCAGAGACTTTATGGACCTGAAAAATTTGGAATTAAACCAAAGAAATTAGGATTCCTTTAGAAATCTCTGCCTTCAAAGCTGTATTTTATGCCTGGACAGCGAAGCTGTTGAAGCTACACCTGAGGGCTACTTGGTGACATCAAGTCTGTAGGTTTAGATTTTTGGTTCTCAGCCATTTGGTCAGCGATAAATATCCACATTTTCAAAATGCTTCATTGAAATTGGCAATAACTGGCATATTTGGCCAAAGATTGGATCATTTTGGAGCAAACATGGTCTGAATGTGTATCCCTGAAAAAAGCACTGTGTTGTGCTAGAAAAACACTGAGGTTTTTGCTTCAGTCTCTTCTCTGCTCCCAAACAGGACATGAGTCTCCAAGGCCATTTATCCACCACCTTTTCACGGCACTAAAATCACTCCAACCTTGTATAAAAGATTTATTCTCCTACAAATCACCATGTGTGTTGTCACACGTCTGTGGGCTCAGGAATATTTACAGATCCCACCACAAATAATTCTCAACCAGTTGCTGATTACTCTTTTCTCACTGCACCTCCTTAAAAATTATCAATTTCACGCACTACCCTAAAATGAAGCTCCTACAGTGTGAGGCTGGTGATGGTTAAAAAGGAAGCTTTCTCCAAAATTCCTTGTAAGCTGTATAGCTCCCTGTGTGACTGAGTTACAACAGCCCTGGACTTACACAACCCCTCAAAGGACTTCACAAATAGCCATCACCACGTAAAGATAGCCTTGGTATTTTAATTAAAGGTCAGACAAACCCACAGGGTAAACCTCGGGGAGGGTTTGCAGCAGTCATTTAAAGCAGAGTTGCTTAACAAAGTCTTCCCGTCTTAGTAAAACCCTGCCCAAACCTTTGCTGAGATTTACACAAACTGCAGCCTGAGCAGAGGAGCCTCTGCCAAGTTCAGGCTGCGAGTTCAGCACCCATAAATCACAGCCTGGGTGTGCTTTACACCTGCTCGGAGGAGGCTGCTCTGCTTTTACTCACCGCTCTGTGTTGGCACACGGGGCACTCGTGGCAGGGTCTCCACACCCCTCTGCAACCCCGGGGCAGGACTTGGTGCCAGTTTTACCTCCCGCTTGGCTCTCCGTCTCCATGTGACAACCTTCACGGGGATTCAAACCGGTTTGTTTTCACCTCATTAACATTCCCGTGCTAAGGACCGGAGCGATGCTCTGGCAAGGAATCTCCCGGCTGTCAATCACAGCCCGGCAGCGCCGCAGCAGCTTCTGAAGGTCGCGCTGTAAGGCTTGATTCAAAGTGTCAGCTTTACTGTTACAACCGAGCTTAAAAACCCGCCAGGCAGTTTTTCTTGCCAGATTTATGAAGTATTTTAGACTATTTGTTCAAAGGAACGTGTCTGAATTTTAAACTGGAGGCTTTGATTGCTGACTCTTCTACCTTTGGCCTTATTTGTGGAAAGAAAAAAAAAAAAAAAGGAAAGGAAAAAAAAGAAAAGCAGGTGACCTGGTTTGCTTGTTCATTCAGGGGTGAGTTATAAGGTGTGCAGGGGAGGTGGCACGACCAAAAGGCTTTTCAAGGAAGCCATCTGTCTGCTCACACCGCTGCCCTGCCTTCACCTCTCAGATCTGATTTGCTTTTTTGGTTGCCACCCAGTCGGGGTGGGGGATGTTTTTTCCCCTGGATGTCGCACGCTCAGACGGGTTATGATGATGATGCATTCAACGCATGTTCCCTTTGAAAAATTCGGAAGCGCTCCCAGCGTTGATTTCCCTCCAGAGTTATTACACCCCACACAGATTGGCAGCGCCGTGCCACGGTGCCAGGATTGATGAGGTGACCTTGGAGACACAGGCACTCCCAAATTGAAAGCACTTGGCGCTCAACTTTGTTTTGGATTGCTGAGCAGGCTGCGCTCCTGTATAAATCAGGATGAGATTACACAAATAATACCCAACATTTATATAACATTTCATGGCACGAGGGGGTTCTTTCATACATGGCTCGAGTGCAACACTCCTGCCTCCTCCAGACTTTGATTTGCAGCTCGGTCCAACCTTAAACCTTCAGTAGGACTCAGGAAAGGCAGCACTGGCCCCTCCTGCCCTCTCCATGAGCAGTGGACTATGTTTAGGGCCACCTTCCATCATGAAGGTTGGGCTTGATGGTCTTGGAGGTCTTAGCCAACCATAATGATTCTATGAGATTTTAGGGGATCTGAGCATTTCTGTGGGATCTTAAGAGAGCTGAGGGCTCCCAAGGCACCAGGGTAGTGGTACTTAGATGCTGCTCAGGACTGGGCCAGCTAAAGATGCTCCATTATTCCCAGCCCATGGAGATGCTCCAGTGTGTTTTCACTGCTCCATGTGGTGCTGCCCAAGTCTTTGGACCCGCAGAGCTGAGCCCTGCATGGGGCTGAGCTTGGGGTCTCCACCAGGGCAGCCACCCTCCTGTGCTGCTCAGCTGCTTCCCAACCTTTTGGAGCCCTTTGGAGCCTTTTGGAGTCTTTTGAATCCTTTTGGAGTGGGGAGCTGCACTAATAAAGAGGCTCTGATAGATGGCAATGAAACATCTGAGTGAAAGAACGTCGAGTTGAACCTGTAAAGCAGCAATAAACACGAATCCAACCTGCACTAACGTTAATTGTCACTCAGTTTATATCGATGTGCAGTTTATTAAACCATAAAGCAAGGCAGCAAGCACAGAGAGCAACTCTAGAGATAATTAAACATAATAAGGGTTTCACTTAATCCCTCAAAACCCAGGGGAGGCACAGTTAAGACTGAATACCCTCTTTGCACTGGAAGGCTTTTTTTTTTTTTGGCACAGGCATTTAAGAGCGTTTCCCGGGACAGGATTTCGGGACAGGGGCACAGGTAAGTCCCACCCTCAATTCTGAATACGGGGTTTTTTTGTTTTCTTTTTCTTTTCTTCGTGCCTTTACATCGCGCTGCTGATTAAGCCTAAACTCACGACTCTGAAGGCAGTTCGCGGCTCTTCATTTGCATTGTGGTGGCAAGTAAAGACCCTGATGAGGCATCCTGCGGAAGGTTTGGGAGCATCCCTGGGCACGGGGGTGCCGAAAGGGCTTGGAAGCGGCAGAGCTGGTACCCAGGTGTGCTCCGCTCTCCTCATCTCCCTGCACGACACACTCATTTCTTGGACGAGGAGGATCGGGAAGGGGACGAAAGCAGAAGGTGGATGCAAAAGGCTGAGCGAGCAGGCGGGTGAGGAAAAAGGCTCCTTTGGAAGAGCGAGGCAATTACGGCAAATCTGGGATTAAAACCGGAGGGCAAAAAAGCCGCGAGCGGTAATTTGGGACTCCGAGGTCTTGCCCTTAGTGGGACCGGGACTGGGCGAGGATGTGGGAAACGCGGGGAGCGGGACGGGAAGAGGCTCGGGGAGGATCCCGCAGGTGCGGGAGGAGCAGCATTTGGGCTGCAGGAGCGCGGAACGGGGCAGGGGAAAGGATGCTGCCCGCGGGTCGGGCACCGGGCACACCCGCGGGCGGGCACCGAGCGCTGCTCCCCGGCCCGGCGGGGCTCCGAAGGGGCATCCGAGGGGCAGCGGAGGGGCAGCGAAGGGTTAAGCGCGGCCGCTCCGCCGCCCTCCCGCCCGCCCCCCGCGCACGGCGGGGCCGGGGGTGGGGTCTGCGCGGAGCCCGCCCGGCCCCCGCCGCTGCCGCTCAATGCTGCGGCCGCGGGGCTGGGGAGCTGCGGGAACACCGGGAGAACCGGGAGCGCCGGGAGGCTGCGGGAGCAGCGCCCGCACCCGCGGAGCCGCGCCGGGCAGGGCATGTCCCACCCCACCCCCGCCAAGCCCGCACAGGTAAGCGCGGCTCGGCAGCGGGAGGAGGGTTAGGGTTGGGAAAGGGTGGGGGGAAAAAAAAATTAGGAGTAAATAAGGAAATGTGGCAAGGCTGCGGTTCGGGCGAAGGAAAGCGCGGCCGCGCTGCGGGAGCCGGCGGGGATGCGGGGCCGGCGGGACGCGGTGCCCGCTGTCTCCGGGGTCCCCGCAGCACCCCCGCGGCTCCCGGAGGGTGCGGGCCGTGCTCCCCGGCCCCGCGGAGCTCTGGGAGGGGTCCTCGGAGTCGGCCCCGGGCGGAGGTCGGTGCGTTGCCCCCGGGCACGGGGAGCGGCGGGACCGGGAGCATCCCTGCCTGCCTCCCTCCCTGCAGGCTCAGGGATGCTCCCGCCAGGCTGGCACGGACGCACGCAGAACTTTTTGCTGGTTCCAGCCGCGTTGCCGGCTGGAGTTGAAGCTCCTTTTGCTTTCCCCAGGCTGATGCTGCTCCCGTGTCGTGAGCAACATACTGCAGCGTGTTGTTTTATTTATCCCAGACAGGAATGACTTGCTCTCTAAACTACAAATTAAAGGATGCTGCTTGCATAACAAGTGGGAATAGTTGGTATCTTACATACTAATTATCCGTCACCTTTTAGGCTCAGCAGAACAGGGTGGTTTTTTTGCAGGGAGGGTTCGATAAAGCCGCCTGATGTCTTGTAGCCACGTATTCATTTCCACTCGCTGGATTAATGTGGGCAAAGGATTAAGAGCCAGCATGTTGATGAGGCACCCAGAGGTGCAGGGAAGCAGGGGAACATTCGGCTGGGGAGAGAAGTCAGTTTTTGTGTTTGTGCTGGTGCATCCTCCCGTTTCCATGGCTCAGTTCAGGACCTGCATCCCAGCCGATAAATCACTGAGGTGAGAGCAGGGACCGGTGTAAGGCTCCTCTTCCGAGGCTCGTGCTGCTCCAAAGGTCCTTCCCCACACGGTGTCCAGCACGGTGGGCACAGCTGCCCTCCCACCCGCCGTGGGGCTGGGGGTGCTGTGACCCATCCCAGGGGCACCGTGGCTGTGGGAGCCCCTTCCCCGGTCCCTCTGGCTCCCTGCAGCAGCTCCAGCCCAGGTGTGCAGGTGATGCTCCAGCCACACCGCGGCCGGTACCGATCGTGGGCAGCAGGGTGGGGGGGTCTGCACTTGGGGCCAGCCAGGTGGTGCCTCCAGAAGCCTTTTTTGGCTGCTTTCCTGGCCAGGACACTGATTTTTATTCTTTTCTGGACCCAAGGAGCTGCATTTTTACCCTGCGTTTGTAAGTCCCTGAAAACTGCTTAAATGGCTCTCGAATAATCCTTCAAAGTCACCTCCCCTCTTTAATCTAACACCAAAAGGACTTACTTTACATGGCTAATCCCTCTTTTACTTGCTGTACATCCTCATTTAGAGGTGTGCACACTGCTAATTTTCCCAAAGCAGGCTGCTCTAGACAATGGCTTCCACTGGCTTGCAGCAACCTCTCCCTCCTGTGCTGAACTCTGGGCAGAGCTGAATCCCTCTGACGAGATTGTACTTCATTTCAGGAAGGGTCAAGTGAACCAACCCCTCTCAGGAAGCCACACCAAACTCTGTTTAGTGTGTATTTGTAAATGCCACCCCTTGGGAGGCTCCCAGGGTCTCCTGCCCCATGTGCCCATAGCCTGGAGGCAGCACTTGCGTGGTGAGGGCTGGAGGGAGCCAGGGTGTGCCTGCAGGTAACTGGAGTTGAATGATCCTGGCTAAACTCTGATGAGTTGGATATTCTCCCCTCCACACGTTCTGCAGTGAGTTGAGCTCTCTGTAGCCCATCCTGCATTCCCAGAATTTTAAGCTTGTGCTGTTCGAGGCGGTGACAGGATGTGTGCTGGGAATGTGAATGGCAGCGGGAGAGCAGCTCACCTTTGCAAGCAGCCTCGTGGCAAACGTGATGGGATGATGCAACCCTTCAAACCCTGACTTTCCATGGGTTAACAGTGGTGTCTGGAGCTCCTCAACCTCTCTTCTGAGCTCACCAGGGGTGTCTGAGTGTGTCTTCAGCGTGGTGGGAGGAGGTGAGTGATGATGTGCCTTCTTCCCTGAGCCACAGGACACCTCTGGCTGTGGTGTGGCACCCCAGCCCTCTGGGGTGAGTGGTCTCTGAGACCACAGCCACCCTTCCCTGGGGTGACCTGAGTTGTATTTCCAGTGTTAATCCCTCCAGTGTTTGATTCCTGAGTGCTGATTTTTAGCCCTTGGCTGAGGAGTGCTGTTTGAGAGGGAGGAACAGCAGCACTGGCAGACACCAAACAACTGGTGGGAGAGCCCTCCTTGGTTCCCAAACTGGCACCTCCTCATGCAGGAAAGTGTTTCTTGTTGCTATCCAGGTCTTTTTTTTATTTGGATTAACATTTCTTTGATTTCAAATTCAGTCCTGTGTTACCCCATCAGGGACATCCAGAAAACAGGGCTGAGCTCACGTACAGTTTCGACCACAGATGCAAAACTTCAGAATAATTTTGTTGATATTCTGGTGCCATGTGGTTTATTTCCCTTGGTTTAAGGAGTTGGCTTTGTCTGACAGTTCTGTGCAGTTAACTGAATTTAAAAAAATATTTAAAAATCAGAGGTAAAGACAGGGCAGAGTGAAGGAAGGATATTAACCATGAGGTAGCTAAATTGCCTTTTTATTTGCTCTCGTGGTCTTTCTGAAATATATTTGGTGGGACATGATGGAGGTGGCTGGTCCCCATCAGGGGAAGGGGTGGGCACATCCCTGGTGCTGTGCAGGCCCTGCCAGAGAAGATGCTACTCCTTAAAAATACTCTGCTGGGTTTGAAAGTTCATAAATCACCACAGGTCTATTTTTAGATCTGTTAGATTAGAGCAAGTCTGGGGTTTCTTCCCGCTGTGGCCTGAAATGACCCCATAACATCCCTGTAAAAGTAGTTCACACACTCCCTTTGATGCTGCTGCTGACCTGGTGTTCAGCCCCGTGGTTACACAGAGGATGAGCCTCCCTTTGAAGAGGATTTGGTGCAACAGTTGGGAATTTTCCTTCCCATGCTGCAGCTGGGAGTCTGCAGCTTGGTGTGTGAGTGATGTGCAGCCCCTGACAGGAAGGTAATCACAAACACAGCAAAGTACCATGAATCACCCCAAATCCACAAATGTCAGCTCCCAGGCTCTCCCAGGCGTGCTGCCAAGATTTAAACTTGCACACCTCTTCACTGTTATCTGCTGCAGTGGTTACTCAGGTATAAATAAGAATATCAGGACAGCAGTGATTCATTCTTTTTATTATTAGCAAAGCAAATGTAGAATGATGACACCCAACTGATTTAGTGTTTCACACCAGTGAACAACTACTCCCTGTCCCCTCCCATCATCCCCCAAAACTGGTGATATGAAAACAAAAGCTCTTGTGTCCAATCTGCTTGTAATCTAAACACAAATGAGGTTCACATTCATTATGAACCATGAGAGGAGTATTTTCTACACTGAACAGGGTTTTCCAGTACTGAATGTGTTGTAGTTGGGAAATAACTTCATTCTTTGCCATTCCCTAGATACAATCATCTTTATCTTAATCTGCAGGATAAAAAATCTGCTTCAACATGACACCAAGAAAGGGAAAGATTTGTTGGGGTGTTTTTAATTGCCAGGTTAGATCAATGAAAACCAAGCCCTCAGAACAACAAGGTCAAAGTATTTGGAAAACAATCCAGTGAGGGTCACGTGCAGAATTCAGCTTTAGGAAGGCAGAGCACAAAGAGCAGGTTTTGCCTCCTTCCTGCCAGGGAAATTGGGATTTTTGCTTAGGTACATAATCACAGCATAGATGCACCAGCATGTGGCCACCAGTGAGGTAAGAGATTCACTCACTGCATTATTCCAAACAAATGTTTTGGAGACTCAAAAAAATAACCTACAACCATTTCATTTTTAAAATTACAGGGATTATTTTTTAAAAATTGAATTAAAGAACTCAAGGTTTCAAAACTGAGGTTCTACCACATCTGTTTCTTCTATTAATTCTTCCCTGAGCTCCCAGTTGATCAGCAGTCGATACTCCACCACTTGAAAGTTTTGCTGGAGGTGACTCAGATGTGGCCAAACATCTTCTAATGATAAAAGTTTTGATATATCCAGTACCAGTATATATTTTTTGATATATTTTGATATATCCAGTATACTCCTGAGATATATTTACTGCACATTAGAAGTGCCGGGATGGTACTTCAGCACCTTTTCTCCTCTTTGGTTTTCCAGTGGTTTCAGTGAGACTCAGTGGACACAACTATTATTAACCCCTCATGGGCTTTCCCCATCTGTGTTTGCTGAGCAAGATGTGGTTGAAAGACCCAACTTCCAGGCTTGGCTTCCTCCAGATTTTCAGGACACAAGTTAGTCCTGAGCTGCGTCTAATTCTAGACTGATTTACTTTCCTTGAAGTTCTGTCACTGTAAGAACTTTGTCAGACAAAGTCTGTGTTTATACTTTATTTACATAAATCTGTAGCCCAGGAAGATCTGTGGGTTTTAAACCCAAACTGCATAAAGCTTAGCAGGTCATTTCAGTCAATTGGAAGACTAAGAAAGGGAACAAATAGCAAAATTTGTGTTTGTATTGGTAAAACCTGTATTATGGATGGTAATTTAATCTGAAAAGTGCTGAGTAGCAATAACCCACCTGGGTTTTTTTAACCCACCTGTAAGTGCAGGCTTTATTCAACTCCTTATTTGAGAATACTTACAAACAGCATTGCAGTCAAACAATTAAACACATTTCCATCTCTGTGCTTCCAGTGATAGGAGTGTGAAAACCCACCTGGCTGTGTGGGAAGAGCCCACAGGGTGCTGGGGCTGGGCAGGGCACAAGGCTTTCCCTGCTCTCTCTTAGTGCTTCTCATCTCCCATTTTTCCTTCTTACCAGCTAGAGCTATAAAACCTGGAGCAGAGGTCTTTCTCCAGCTTGATCCATAGCCATGGTTTGGGTGATTTCCCCTTTCCTGGGCTTGGAGAAAACCCCTAAACTGTCCACCCAAGTGGCTGCCAGGCAGGTGTCCCTTCCTCAGACAGTATTAATCTCATATCTCAGCCAGACCCTTCTGATAACTTTGCTGTAGAGCAGAGAATCTTTCATCCAATATGATATTTTTTAATCATTAGTACCCTGCTCTTGTAAAAGGGAGTCAAAACTCTGTCTCTTCTTGTCATGAATGAATGGATGAATCTTCTTGGTCTTAGTCTCCCAGTCTTTTGAAAAAAAAATAATTTAAAAAATAAATAAAACTGAACAGCACTCAAGTCCCAGCTTTATAAAAAGAGTTACTTAGCATAAGAGCAGAACAT
>JAWWLV010000024.1:2104480-2117061 GCA_035041135.1 Platyrinchus mystaceus | reverse complement strand
GGGTTTTTGGTGGGTCTGCTGCCAGAGAGCCTCTCCTGCTTCAGCAGCCAGGGGTTGGCAGTGGGCAGCTGGACCGTTCCGTTTCTCCTCCATCCCCAGGGACCTTCCTCATGGCCACTGAGGTGGTGCAGAGGGAAGAGCTCAAGACATTCAGGTGCTTCTGCTATGGTCCAGGAGGAAGATCCCTCAAATCCTCTTTTAAAAGCACTTAACTCGGCACTGGAGTGGTCTCCAAATGGAAACCAGCCCTGCAACCAAACCCTCAGCTGTTCCATTCCCATCTTTTTTTCCTTTAAAATGTCAGGAAGTTCTGAGATTTGTGGTGTAAATATGCAGGTGTGTGGACCAGGCAATGCCTCCAATCATTCCCAGTTTATCCTGAGACAGCAAGACTGTTCTGATTGCCTGTTTGCTATCAGCACACACGGTATCTCAGAGCCATTTTATTATTATGATTATTATTGTGTTTTAGAGCCATTACCTAAAATATGGAACCACTGCCCCTAGAAAAGTGGATTATCCTTTCCTAGATGGCTAATTTTATTTCCCTCAAGAAAATTTGATTCATATTTCTGAAACATTGCCACTAAACAGCTTTCTAAGCAGAGTTGCAGTGCAAGACCAAATTAAATTCGTGTAGAGAGAAGGGAAATATTGTTGTTGCAAGTGTCCAAAGGGGTTGGAATGAAAATAATCTTATAGATCAAGCTCAAATTGAGTTCAGATATTACAGAGATAGCTCAGCTACCTGGAAAATCCCATCTGTCAAAAATAAACTTCAGGGTCACATTTTCAAATGGCATTTCCAGCCCTGGCCCATCCAGCTCCTCTCTCTCTCTCTGGCAGCCCTGGAATACGAGTCCCGTGTGCCACAAATCTTGCAGAGTGATTTGGGCTGTGTGAACCTGCTCAATAAAAAACAAAACAAAACAACAAAAAAAATTGGAAAAAAGAAGGTGGGGGAAATGCTCTTTGAGGATTTCTAAAATCCTTCCCAAATTGCAGCAGTGACTTTTGCATAAGGCTGTGGAAATTTAAGCCAGACTCTGGTTAAGCCCAACGTCTCCAGGAGAAAACACCCTGGGAAGTTCTGCAGTTTGGATCAAACTGGAGAATTTGTTTCACCCTTTTTACTGCAGTGCCTGAACACACCTGGAATTTCAGGGCTTTAATTATCCTTGTGGAATTCTCCTGGGCTGGTGGGGAGCTGTTTTATTGGAGATGGAGAACTGAGATGCACGTGCCAAGATGGTCAGAGACACAGAGATATATATTTTTTTTTAATTTTAGGGTACTGAGCTACTGAAAATAATAAGTTTATGACAGAGGACAAATTTTAACACTGGCTTCTTTTCCTCCCCCCCCCAATGGATTGCATCATTGTAGCTGTTTTATGCTTAAAACAGATTTAATTATTTTTGCACCTGTGGTTTTGCTTTAGATCAGTCTTTGCCAGCTCCTGGGATTCAGGGTCTCACTGAATACTTGCTTTAAAACTTCCAACATCTGGGACTGAAAGTGTATTTTTGAAAATGCAATCAAATATGATTTAGCTGTCTAAAACATTATGAATAAACCTAAGCATTCACATAGAAATGCTTGACAATATCTCTACTAACTAATGTCATCCATTAGCATTGTGTAAAATGTAAAATATCAGGCAATATTTAAATCCAACTGCAGTGAATCCTCTACAACTTTACTGACAGAATCTAAATTTAGTAACTAATTAAATTCCATGGAACAGAAGAATGCATTTCTCCCCTGCAATCCACTTCTTGTGAGGACAAAGATTTGGTGTAATAGCTCTAATTCTATTTTTATATCACTGAGGATACTTTTTACATCTATAATTATATACCTGTGCTTTCTGAATTTCTGCCTCTGTATTTCAGCATCTCTGCTGCAAAGGTCCCAGGTGATGGAGCTGAATGTGAGCCAGGGGTGAGGTTGGGGGACACCATCACCCCTCCCTCAGCATTCATTTAAGAGCATCCCTTTTTCTTTTTATTGCCTGCAAAAGAATCCAGACCAAAAAAAAAAAAAAAAAGGGCATGGAGTGACAGGACAAGGGGAATGGAAAGTTATCCAACTTCTGGACCCCAGTGTCCAGCTCTGATCCCTCTGGGAGGTGGTTGCTGATGGAGGTGGATGAACTCAGGGCACCAGCACAGTGGGAAGGACCATTCCCTGATTACTCAGGTCTGGATTCCTCCTGGCTGTGTGCTCAGAGCATCCTTCATCCACAGCCAAAATGACTCTTTTCACTCTAAAAGCCAATCCATGCATTTTCTTTTCCAGCCCCTTCCCTCTGTCCCAGCCTCTGGCTGTGGAAGATTCTGGCTGTGAGACTGTGATGAAATTGTGGACTCAGGATCAGGGCCAAACTCTTGAAATAATTGATGGACTGCTTTATTTCTTTAGCCTTGCTAAAGTCAACTGAGGTTCAGATGAGCATGAGCTGACTTAGGTGTTTAGTTGGGAAAAAAAAAAAAGCCCTTTGAATTCCACTGATTTCCCACAGGATTAAATCAGGACTAGAAAAAACAACTTCATAGAATCCCAGAATGGTTTAGGCTGGAAGGGACCTTAAACATCATCTCATTCCACCCCCTGCCATGGGCAGGGACACCTTCCACTAGCTCAGGTTGCTCCAACCTGGCCTTGGACACTTCCAGGGCTGGGGCAGCCACAGCTTCTCTGGGCAACCTGTGCCAGGGTCTCACCACCCTCTCAGACAAGAATTCCTTCCCAATATCCCATCTAGCCCTGCTCTCTGACAGTGGGAAGCCATTCCCCCTTGTCATGTCACACCATGCCCTTTTTTATTTTCTGGATTCTTTTGCAGGCAAAAAAATAAAAAGGAATCCTCTTACATCAAACATTTAATCTGAAAAGGAGAACTAAAGTTGGCTATTTGTGAGTTGAAGTTGGCCAAGTATCCCAAGGCTGTTTTGACTTCTGTGTAATTCTTGTAAACCTTTATAAATAACTAATCCAACTGGAATAGATGCATTTCCCACAACACCTGCCAGTGTATCTGAGACAATGCAAAAGTTAAAGAACTGAAGGTACTGACCCAAATATTGTGTAAGTTGAGAAGAAAAGGCAAACAGAGGCCAAAACAGTAAACAGCAGGAGGAGAAGCAGATAATGAGCACCCATGGTTTGATTGCTTAATGGTCTTGTGGTCTTGGAGCTGGTTTGTAGGAAGGATGTCATTTGGACAGGCAGGATATGGAGGGAAGGAGAATTAGTTGGTTGCAAAACAAGCAGGAAATGTGTGTCCGTTTTGGATGGCTCCTCATATTGCACTGCTGCAAATGGCTCCATCTATTAGCTGAAAATAGAAGCGTGGCAGACAGAGCCCAGTTAGGCTGAGCTTTACAGGGAGGAGGCTGATTAGACACAGGGATGAGCAGGAGTTCAGAGAAGTCTTGATTTCTGTGAACTTTCCTTTAAAACAATTTGTTTCCCGTGTGGAAAATGTCCGTGAAACAGGACACTCCTGAAAATTCATCTATGTTTATTTTTGCTAATGATACAAGAGATCAAATTATTAAAAATTCTCCAAGCTACATTGAACAAAGTGGTCAAAGCAGAAAATACGCTTTGATCCAAAATACTTTGTTTTCTCTCTCTCTGTTTTTTATAATCCTCTGACTCTTTAGGTCATATTACATATCTGAACACTTTCTTATCCTTTTCTCAATCTGAACATGTTTAGAAATCATAAAACTGCCTTGGAGGTGGCTGTGATGGCTTAGGGAAGGCAGTGAAGTGGTGGTAGGATGAGTGGGCTGGATTTGTGATGCAGGAGAGTATTTCCAGCTCCCAAACTTGGGAGCACAGACCCCGCAATCCTCGGTCATAGACGAGTTTCACGAAGTCTTAACAACCTTCCACACGTTACCAACGCTGCAAACACAAATACAAAAGCACTGTGAGGGTTTTTTAAGGACCGATATGCCGAGCTGGAAATGAATTCCTGCTGTTGTCACCTCATTCATTATCCTTGTCGTGAAGGGAAAGGCCACTCGGCCTTCAGTGCTGTGAAGGTCCCCTGGCCCTTCATCTCCTTAGCCACTGTCACTCATCCCTTCATTGCTGAACCTCATCACTCTGTATTCCAGGTGTTGGATTTGATCCATCCATCAGCTGTCAGTAACTTGTCAGGGACCCTGGACACTTCCAGATGCATTTTCTGTGCAGGTCCTGCCAGAGGAGAGGAATATTAAGCAGGGAGGGCTGGGCAAATCACACCCTTGCTCTGTTTTCGCTGCACTTCATCTTCAGATTAGCCTTTTTCACCACTTTTCCCTAAGAGAGAAGCTGAGAATTTGTAATGGATAATTTTGGATTTGCGAGGAGTTTGTGAGTTTTATTTCTATGGATTGACAAACGCTCCCGTTTCCCATTGTTTTGAAAAAGCACATTAGGGGAAATTCTGCCCATTATCCAAATAAAAAGGAAGGTAAAACTTGGCCCATTGAGCTGAACTTGATGATAAAGCTCAGAGAGAGGTTTCCATGATGCACACAGAGAAATCAAACTGGAAAACTGTTTTCCTTTATGCACTTGTTTCTATTGTTTTTAACGGCCACTGTTCTACACGTTTAACAATCATTCTCCACACCTTCCAGCTTGTGAATGCATTTACATATTTTAAATCAACATTAGCAGGGAAAAAATCTGTGTTTTGCCCAGGGCTGCTTATGATTTTTTATTTTTTAATGCTGAAATGCTGGTTTTCCTCCAGTGGGATCTGTCAGATGGTCTGTTCTAGCAGACAGCTTTGCTTATTTGATAACTTTGTGTATTGATTCCTTACATCACCTGCTTCTTACTCACTTATTATATTTCATTTCTGTTCCTTCTTCTATTGTCAAAGTACAAAATGAAAACCTGGTAGCAGTTTCTTGCTTTATTCATTTTCTTTTTCCCTGTTGGAGCCTCGTGGATTATATTCCCTGCCTGTTTACTGAGCACTTTTTCTCTGTCTTTTTGCCTGAATGGGAAGATTCTGCCTTGGAAACAGCAAACTTTTAGTACAGATTTTATTCATAATATAATAATATAGGGACATACTTGCAGCTAGACAAGTTGTGGCTGCCCCATCCCTGGAATTGTTCAAGGATAGGTGGGATGTGGCTTGGAGCAACCTGTTCTCGTGGAAGGCGCCCATGGAACGAGATGAGCTTCAAGTTCCCTTCCAACCCAAACCATCCCAGGATTTTTAACCAGTCCAACCAGGATGCAGCTGGATTTCCAGCACCACCTTCTGCACCTGTCCTTGTGCTGCCCATCCCTACGTGTGTCCCATGAGTGACACGGGGACAGGGAGCACATTCCTGACCCCCAGGACTCCTTCCTATCTCCAGCCCTGGCGATGGGCCCGCCAGGATCCATCGCTTCTCCCTTTGACATCTCATTATTCTTTTCATTCCCTGAGGAGAGAAAATGTCACAGTGTCATCCTGAGAGCCTGCTACTCCTCTGTGGCTTTCTCCAGGTCATTTCTGTGGGAGGCTGGAGCCTGCTCCTGCCTGCTCCTGCCTGCTCCTGCCTGCTCCTGCCTGCTCTCCCACTCTTTGGGAAGCGCTGCCTGTGCCTTTTCTCGCTGGAACGTCGCCAGTTGTTGCTTTTTTGCATTGTTTCATTTTAGTCCTATGCTGAAAATCCTTCTCTTGTTCCATCCGAAGTAATTAATTAGTCCAATTTCCATTTTTAAATTTAACTCCAGCTCGCTAAAAATTGGCCAGCCCTGCCAAAGTGCTGACATGTGTTTTACCAGAGATTTGTTAGGAAAGTCTTTCAAAATAATTCCCAGATAAAAGTCAAGTTCAGTGAACAAAATGCTCAAAACAACCTGAAGTGGCTCTGAATATTTAGTTCTGTTGATGAATAATGGAGAATGTGTGCTGGAGGGAAAAATAGGATACAGGACTACTATTAATTTTCCTTAAACCCCTTTGCCAGGCTCTTGGGTTTGGCCTTGCTGCAGGAGATGCTCAACACCTCACAGAGCAGTGAGATCTGTAGGTGAGATTCTGTATAATATGATTAAATACCTGAACTCCTGGGTGACCTCACACCTTGCTGAGCTGGTGCCTTGGGGGAACATTTCCCTCTCGAGTGGGCACAGGTCACTGACAGTGAATTGGATGCTTTTATCCAGTTACATCACCACTTTCTGTGGAAAAAAAAATGTGGAAAAAATAAGAAAGTAAGTGATATTTGCAACCTGTGTGTTTAATCTCCAGGTGGTTCCACCACGCAGAAGTCGTTCCATGGCCACCCTCATTAGAGCTGTCCCTTTAAATGACTGTCACTTTTGTCTGACAACACTTAAACCATCCCCTGCCTGCTTGGAATACATCTCTGGGTGATTTGACAAATGGGTATCTTCAGTTTAATGGGGAAGAGAAGCTAAATGAGTTAGTAAATGTTAATGTGTCCATGTTCTCCTAGATAACTAGTTGCCCTTGGGACAGTATCAATAAGTGGCATTTATATGATATTATGAATGTGTTAATTATTTGTAGACAAAATAATGAGTAAGCAAAGGTCAAGGACAAATGCTGTTTCCCCAGAAATAAGCATCAAAGAGCTTCTAATATTTAAGTCATTACCATGACTGAATATTCAGTGTAATTTAAATTATGTGCATTTTTTCAGGCTACGAACTGAGTAACTTGAAGGGCCGCGCAAATGTTTGGTAACGAAACTCAGCAAAACTCCAGCAGTAGCTGGGCTGGTTTTCTACACACATTGGTGAACTGCCAGGTGGAATCTGGGATTGATTTCGTCTTGGAGATGTAACCTTGTGATGCTTTTTCCTCTAGATTTGAAAGGAGGGAAATGAAAGCGTGGCCGTGCTGGCTGTTAAACTGCTGAACCTTGAAACTCGATGCAGATCAAAACAAAATGCTCTGAAGACCATAAATACCCAACTTTGCCCCAGTTCACCGGGCTGTTCGTCATCAATGTGCTTTTCAAAAGTGAGGCTGGGGAGTTCAGGCTTTGCTTTTTACTACAAGCATTAGGATAAAGTCCTTTCTGGCAGAGACCCTTCTGAAATCCAGTGGTTTCGTGACACGACGCAAGAGGAAAACTTCGCTGGTCAATACAGCCATTAATTAGAATCAAAGCTTCGGCCGTGAGTTTTACTTCTGAACTCTTACATATTGACAGCTGGCAAAGCAGTTAAGAAGTCAATGAGGAGCTAAAAGTTGCTGTTACTCTCAGGTTACTCACTGAGGAGCAGCAGTGAAGCCTTTCCCATCTCCCAGGATCTCCTCTCGCAGGTGTCTGGAAGCATCTCCCTTCCCAAACAAGATGCTGTGCATACATGAAATATTCATGCTGTGACATCAAACCATGCTGCATATTATTTCAGTGCAGTAGGCCAAAATTAGATTCACATTTTATTTTGCTTATAAATGCCTGTCAGAGTTGCTAAATCAGTTTGTCTTTGCTGTCTTGAAATGGTGTCAGTTTGAATTTCCTTCACGCTGCATATTGTTTTGGGCAAAGGCACATCCCTTCTCTACTCGAGATGCCTTGTGTTCTTTAAATAAAGGTGGAGAAGCCCAATAATTAAGATTATTTTTAAAAAAAAACCTCTCTGGGGTGGCAACTTGGACCTTTTTTAAAGTGATGGAGAAGCTACCAAATGCTGGTGCATCATGATATTTGATTTTCCCCATGTGCAAGTGTCGTGCATGTGGTTCTTTATGTATTATTTAATAGTTGTAGGGTGTATGACAAGGTGTCCTGGAGTCTTGCACTGATGGAAGTAGAGATAAGCTTTGAAAACCAGATTATATGAGTTCTTCAATATAGCTGAGGAAAAAGCAGATGGATTCAGTGGTTGTAGGTTGGAAATCTGCATCTTGCAGAACCGGCCAGTGGGTCCAAGAAGGAATCAGGGCAGAGGGTCTTCAGCTGTCTGAGCTGTCTGGTGGTGCCACAAACCCCAAGGAGCAGCTCCACTCAGCTCCCCCAGACCACTCTGTGCCATGCAAAAGCATCTGCCAGGGCTGTGACCTCATCCTTTAAACCAGGGAGGGGAATTAATTCCCTGCTCGCTGTTTTGATGCTGTAATATTGAATTCATGCATAAATAATCTCAGTTATCCTGCTGCTAAAAAAAAAAAAAAAAAAAAAAGGCTGCTGTCCCCAGTCTCCCAGATATTTACATTAGAAATATCCCATCAGAAGAGCTCTGCATGCTTGAAAACATCTATTATTGTCTTCCTGCCTCTGTGCTGTCACCCAGCCTGTGCCTGAGGCTCCTTCCCTGAGGCATCGCTCCAGCTGAGCCCCACGGTGCTCCAGCTCCAGGCTCTGCCATGGAGACAGCACAGTCCTCCTCAGCAGCCACTTTTGTGTGTATTTATATCATTTTATTATTTAAAACCAGCTTTTTAAACTTTAACCTTCCTCCTTTTCCTCCGCCCTAAGTGCACTGCTGGAGGTTTTGTGCAGAAGGGCCACTGCCTTGTGATTTTCCCCCTGGATTGCCCTTGGCCTTTTGACATAATTCTTTTGAGTTACTACCAGAAGATTGTTCTTCAAGGTGTTTTGTTCCAGTAGCATCTGCCACTGAGCTGGTTTGTCACCATTTCCAGCCCATCTGGTGTCTGGAGGTCTGGCCTGAAGGGTGGTGTTGTATTTCTTGCTCAGGTCACCTCATTTTTTGTGTGCCCTCTGTATTTTCCTGCCTGCCTTGTGGTTTTTTCTGGTCTATTCCTTTGGGGTCCGAGTGTCTTTGAGCTTGAACAATGTGAGTGATCCGAGCTCTGCTATAATCCAATGATAAATAGTTAATTTTGGAGGGTTTGGGTTGATAGCAAAGACACCTTGGAGTGTCAGGCTGTGAGACTTCGGTTTCCTTCCATAATCAGATAAGGAGCAGATATTTCCTGTCAATCCTCCCCTAGTGTTCAAGTCCTGCCATTAGAGTATTAATTCAGATACATGACACCCAATTTCACAGTAATTCCTGAGGAAAAAGCACATTATATTTATTTAATGGGCTTCCCAGGACTTACTTTGTTTCTTCCTGATGAATATGAGTTCCAGCAAGTTCATCTGAATTCTGACCTTCAGATAAACAGAGGTTTGGGGGTTTTGAAGCAAAAATATGGTCTTTAAAATCATGTGCTGTCCACGTGAATGTTGTCCTCTCTTCCCTTGAAATCCTCATAGAGTGCAGGGATAAAACTGTTTTAAGTGCTGCTAAAATTCATCTGTGTGTTTATTATGAACCACTTACACCTTATAGAAATACTGTTCACGTCAGCCTGACCTGTGCTGACCTTTTCCTCTCCAAATGCCTTTGTTTGGGTTGGGATCATCACTTCTCCTCATCTCCTTTTCTTCTGATTGCCAAGGATCTCCGAGCAGATCCGAGAAGCTTCTATGAGCCGTGTGACTCTTTGTAACAGCCTTCCCTGAGCACCTGGGCTGAACAAAAACCCTCTGAATAACTGGAGAATGCATGCAGATTCTTTTTATTTTGATTTATGTTCTACCTTCCTACCTGTGCATCTTCAAGAGTAATTGCCAGTTTTCACCTCCTACAGAGAAAGTATAATAGAGCTGAAGAATAAGTAAAATGTGCTCTGTTTTTCTCTCTCTCTCTCTCTCTCCCTTTTGTAAGGGAGCCTTTATATTCTCACCCATGCACACACTCAGCATTTGCAAACTGAAAATCAGAACCTCATTCTCAGCTGGCCTTGCTGGAAAGAGCTGCCTGGATTCTTCCTGTGTTCCCTTTCCAGCAGCAGACCTGGACACAGAGCCTGTTCCCCTTTGGAATCCGTCTGTAGTCGAGGGATCCCACATGGATAGGAAGGTTGGAGCCAGTTTGTTCCCTGTTTGTTCCCCACATCCCCCTGCATTCTGAGCTGATCCAGCCACGCTCCACGTGGTGCATTTTAGTGCTCCTGCCAGCACAACATCGTCTCTCCAAGGATTCCTCCCCGTGATGGGTGGCAGGTTCCTCTCTGATAGAGGCTGCTGGGAGGGGAGACTGCTGTGTGAAATACATCTGTGTGTTGGGAAGATGCTACATGAGGGCTGAGAACACTCCTGAAGCTCTGGCTGTCACTGCTCTGCAGGGACCTTTTCTTAATGGGAACAATAATAAGGTCAGGTGGGTGCAGCAGGATTTTTCCATCAATTAGTTCAGTCATGCTTCTAACAAGCCATATATAATCAGGCATGTTTAACCTGCAGGTTACACAGCCCAGCTTAGCTGGGTGACCTCCAGATCACAGGGATGATAATTTCTTATTTTGTAAGCGAAAAATTCAATATTAATAGAGATTTCTGGTTGAATGGTCCTGTCTTATGCATTCAGGTTCCTACCAAGCTGCAGAAGTACAGCACTTGTAATCTGGACCATCAGAGAAGGAGTTTGGGTTGGAAGTGATATGAAAGATCCCCCCCTGCCATGGGCAGGGACACCTTAAACTACACCAGGCTTTGGCTTGGAAGGGTGAGGTGTAAAACCTGTGACACAGGGAAAAAATGTTCACATGCTAGAAATTAATTTCAAAGCTATTGGGGCATTTGGTTTGGATTTATAAATTACTAAAAAACAAAAGTTGCGTGGTTATAATCTGAAATAACAACTTTTCTCGTAACAAAATGGCACGTTATGTGAGCCAACAATAATTCTGCACCTTTGTGACTACCAGCAGTGAAAAAAGAGTCAGAAAATTGCCATTTTGCTTGAAATTCACTACCTTTGAACACCCTGAAAATCCTGAAGATCTCATTTATGGATGCATTCAGAGGTTCCTCCAGATTTTCCAGTCTTTCTTGCACATTCCATTGGATCTATTAATGTTTCAAATTTGTGAAGCCTACGTGAGTCCTTGTGGGGTGCAAAAACCTCAGAAACAATTAAGGCCTCAGTTTCTAATGATCCTTCTGGCACCATCTTTACCTTTATTGAGGAAATAATAAAAAAATTAGCCATTTAAACTACTGAAATGGCCTCTTTTTGTAAGGTGCAGTTGGAGTTTTAATCAGTACCTGCCTAACAACCCTAGGAGGAATTCATTATTCCTGTTGGCACAGCGTGGTGTCCTTTCTCCTTCCACTTAAGATACGTTTCTGGCTATTTGCAGGATCAAGTTGGAAAAGTTTAATTCTAAAATGAGAAAGAGTCATAAGGCAGAAAGCAAAAAATCTCAAGTTTTGCAGATTTATGTTGAAGTTCCCTTAAACTGTTGAGGTTGGCAGTGATGTTCTGAGAGCTTAAACAAAGAACTAGTTAGTGTTCTCTTCCTACATTTTATTGCCTCATTTGTTGCTGATTGTTAATTATGTGTCAGGTGTATTCAGGCAAAACTATCCCAAGAGCTGATGGGAATCAGTCGTTAGTGCAGGTCTAAAACCAAGATTTGAGCCGGGTTTGCTGAGCACAAGCAGCTGAGTTCCCAAGCCCAAGAACTGCTTCACGTCATCCCAAATCAGCAAAACAGACACAGGCTCAGTAATAAAACCCGTCCTCGATACAAGAAGAAATAAACATCATTACAAGGTCAATGTTGCTAAATCGGTGTCCTCAGTGTATTATAAGAAAGTAATGAGAAACACCTTCAACCTCAAGCAAGTCAATAGAAAATCAACAAACCACCACTGCAGACATTCCTTTTCTAACAGAAAGCGGGGACAAACACACACACACAACCTTTAAGGGAAGGACAAACACATCCCAGTAATCAGCTAAACCACCCACTGCTGTTGTTTTATGGATAGATGGTAGATTTGCCTTCTGCGTGTTGCTGAAATAATGAAAAAATCCCGGGATTTTGAAGGCGTAAAATTGCAGACAATTTATGTTTATAGCTGGAGACGGTCACACAAGTGAAAGTAAATTGAGTGCCGGATGGAGCTGAGAGGAGAGGGAATCAGAAATGCAGGGGGAAGATAAGGGTGTGGAAATTTCTCTCTCCAAAGCTAATCAGAACTAAGTGTCCTGTCGCCAGCAGCGTGGAGAGCGGTTCGGATAACAGACAGGGATGGAAATTACGTGGGATAATTATGTCGGAAATAAGAGCAAAGGGGGTCTGTGCTGAGGCAATAAATTGTCACCTCCTGCCTGCCTTTGTCACCTGGAGTGGGGCATCTTCTGCCACCTGTAAGGCGTCATTTTACCCTACTGCGGGGGGAAAAACCCCAGTGATTAACTCTGTGTCACACCCAACATCTAACACGGAATTCCGAGTGTAATCGCTCTCATTTGCAATGGTAAATCTCCTGTTATCAATTAATTTACATTGTACGAGGAACTATCTGATTATCTTTGCGCGGTGCCGTGTTTACGCTGCGATTTAATTGTGAGTAATTAGCACGTAATTGCGGGGAGTTATTTATATCTGGTAAAGAAGGGGATGTATTTGTACGGAGTTAAAATAACTGCAGTTGGGAGCAAACCTTTCGACTTTTTTTTTGGTGTGTCCAACAGTTTCTCTGGCCAGAACTGGCTGTCTAGGCAAAGCTGGGACTCTGGTTTGGTTTGCTTTCTGCAAGATCAGGCTCGTGGTGCTGCATTTTGCTTTT
>JAWWLV010000024.1:2092412-2104380 GCA_035041135.1 Platyrinchus mystaceus | reverse complement strand
GTACTTTATGAGTGCCATCAAGGGCAATGGTGGCTTTCATGTCCAGTCCTGGCACTGATGATTTTATTCCCCTTGCCGCTCTCCTCAGCCCTCCATCACCCCACTTAGAGCCTCTCTGATGCCAAGGCTTTACAGTCACAGCCCGTTTCTCTCCCATTCTTCATCCTCCAGCACTTGTCCTTTGAAAGGAAATACAGTGTTTTCTGAGCATTAGCATAACAGAGGATCTGTGAGCTCCAGTTAGGGGCTTTCATCCTGCCCTGCTGTGGAGCAGGCGATGCACCTTGGGTCTGTAGCAGCTCTGGGGAAAGCAGGAGCTGAGCTGTGATCCCTGTGCTGGGAAGGGAGGAGATGGAGGAAGGAGCTGCCCGGTGCTGCTGCTCGCTCAAGGCCACTGCATTAGCATTTGTGTTCCTCTCATCTGAAGATCTGGGGGAATATTTGGGATTCATGAAAGAGCTCTGAGTAGCACCAAGGGCGGTGTGATCTCCTGGGATAGTCCGTGGCTCCTCCTGGGCAGGAGCTGCCGGTGCCTGGGTAATGAAGGGTTTTGCTTTGCTTTAGCTGGCGAGGCCCCTGGGCTTAGTGAAGGATTTTATCTCTGCTCAAGGGAGAGCATCTTTTCACTTCCCTTTGCTGCTTCTAGGTTCTGCAGAATATCTTCCAGCCACGCCACTGCCAGGTTCACATTGTCTGGGAATGTTATGCCATGGTGATAACCCAACTGCTGGGACTGAGGAGGTCCCTCTCCTGTCCTGCCTGAGTGATCAGGAGGCATCAAAGCCACGTTTCCACTCCGTTTTCTTCCTCATTTAGCATCTCCCCATCCCAGCATTTTCACACAGGTGCTGTGGAAGGAATAATGTGTGTTCCTGTCCCAGCTGGGCACAGTTAGGAGGGCAGACTCACACCTGGAGTGGGGTGGGAGGAGAGGAGCGTTGCAGGAGCTCATAAGAGAGGCTGGGTGGTTGGGGGGAGGAGATCATCAGGTTCTGCTGGTTCTGCCCTGGAGGAGAGCAGAAGGGACCTCTTCTCAGCCCTGGTGAGTTGGTGGGGGACTCCTAGGGGGAGGGATGCTGTGAGTCCTGCTCAGGGAAGATTTGGGCTGTCAGAAGGCTTTTGGGAGTTGTGGAATGGGGTGGAGTAAGAATTTTACTTGAAAGTAGCTCTGTCTTTCTAAGGGTTAAGCATAGGATTGAGTAAATTGTTCTGCTCTGTTCTGCTCAGGCTCTGTGTTTATTTGTGCCTCTGGGAGCTCTGTTTCACAGAACTTTATTTTCCCTGCCTTGATATCTCCTGTACATGTCCCTTGGTAAAACTAATGTTATTATGTAGATAATCCTTGGTTTCCTGATGATGTGAGTGTGTACCTGGAGTTAATTACTGACCTGTGCTCGGTGTCCTGCAGATGAGCCCTTTTCATCCATTTATCACAAACATAAGCCCTGATACATGTGCTGGGGGGCTGATGTGAAGACAAGGATTAACAAGCATGAGGTGCTGGGAGATCTGCAGATGTGTGGGTAGTAGTAGTTACTACTATGTGAGTTAGAGAAGCCTTGTAGCTAATGAGACTCCTGTGAAGCATTTTCATGTGCTCTCGGCCTCAGAAAGGTGGTCTCTTAATATCTACTGGCTTTTTCCTGGGTGTAAATAAGGATCAATTTGTATTCACAACCATTTTGGGGTCAAATTTACCATTGTACTCAGGATTTCTTTGCACCATCCCGTTGCAAACCACACAGTGGGCAGCTGAGTTTTAAAGCTGCTCAGAACCTTACAGGATATTTTAGTGAACTCCTGCTCAAAGCCACAATGATGGGAGTATTTTTTTCCATTGTTGGGCTGTAGTAGCCATATATAAAGAGGATTTACTCCATGCAACACAGCTTTACAGTGCTCTTCACTGCAGCTTTTGCCTCGGTGGTTTCTGTGCTGGGTTGTTCCTGGCTCTCCCTTCCCTTGCATTTACTGGTCAATTCCTTCTGTTCTAGTACATATATTTATGTATATTTATATGTTTGTATTTCCATGCATTTTAGTAAGCATGTGAAAAGAATACTGAAAAGAAAAAGGAACAGTTTATCTTTCTTAAATAGCAACTTCTTTTAGGCACTTGGCCAGTTCCCTTGTGATTTGATCCATTGCTCAAAGCTCTGGGGATGATCAGCCAGGATTTTCTTTTCAGACACCCCTCATTCCCACTTTTGAGGTGGCCTAGTGCAAATCATGAGCAATTTAACCTTTGTGATTAAATAATATCCTTCATGTTGTACAGATATGATAAAATTGATCAGTGATGAATTCATCAGCGTTTGTCTACAGGTGTGTAAATAGCAGTGTGGGGGTTTTTTGAGGGGTGGGGAGGAGAAAATTGGGTTTGTTCATCAAAATATGTATGAAATGCCCTCAAAGGCAGGTGAAACTCAGGTTTGTGGGATATAACTGCAAGCAGACTGACTGTGGCTTAATCCCTGAGCAGCCTTATCCCATGGAAATACTGGCTCAGGCAGAGGGTTCTGTGTATTAGGGAGTTTATGACCTGTATAAAAATGTCAAGTCAAACAGCTGCCTACTAAATAATTCAGCATATTGATAGAATAATGACTTTGAAGATGGAGATATTGGACTTAACTCTTTCAAGAGGAGCAGGGAGGGGAGATGAATCTGCTGCACTTGACTCCAGCTGGATGGGAGAAGGATCCCTGATGTTCCGTGTCCCCTTTGAGCAGGAGATTCAAGTAGAATTAAAAGTGAGAGAGAGGATTGATTTGACACTGATGTGAACGTGAAATTAAGTGTATTTTTAATAGAACTGGCCAGGAAAACCAAAACCCGAACACTTTAACTTTTTCAGTTGTGTTTTTTTTAAAGGAAACCTATAACTTATATTTTTCAGAAAAGAAAAAAATATACACATCAAAATCAGAACTTCTATAAAGACATTAGCAGTGAAATGTTGGGTTTCATGATCTTTATTTCTCTTGAACTCTTTCTGGCCAGCTTTGTTGCAGTAATAACAGTGACTTCAGCCCAAAAGCCAGAGTCTGATTTATGTAGATGTAGCAAAACTGTTTTGTGACTTGCTGCTTTACCTCTAAGCTGCACTTGACCCCAGGCTTCAGTTAAATACATTATATAAAAGATTACTGTAGTGCAGGAGGACAAAAAAACTTTGATTTCTGAAAGTTTCAAGTGTCTGAGTGCTTGTCTTGGTATAGAGCTGAATGTCTTGGAGTGTTTCATGTGGGATATAAAGATACCCACAACATATTTATACTTTCTTGTGAAATGTAAAAATTATTTACACCATCTTAGGGCCTTCATTATTTTTATGAAGCAACATGTCAAGTGCCTACTTATTCCTATTCTGTAGCAAGAAATTTTTCCCCCTAAAACATGAGGGTTTTTTGAGGTTTGGCTGCTTTCATTTAGAATCAAAATTCCTTTTCTTTTTTTTGTTTCCTTTTTTTTGAGTTCCCAGATGCTTTGCTGGTGTCACCAGCTCTGTGAGGTAATTCCTGCAGCCAGCTTGGACCCTCTGGATATCACTGGGATCAAAAAGGGGTTTAGGCAACATAGGGATGTGTTCCTGTCCACTGCAGGGTGTTTGGAACTGGATGATATTCAAGATCCCTTCCAACCCAAACCATTCCATGTGTTGCTGTGATCAGGTTTGCTCTTGGAGGTTCTGCCTGTGCATGAAGACACGGTGGGGGCTGGCTGAGTCTTTTATCCTGGTTTGGGGACTCACAGTTACCAAGTTCCTTTTGACTTTAATCAGCAGGATTCTGGCTGCTCTTAGGGGTTATTTGTGACTTCCACCCCTGCTCCTTCCCTTTGATCTCCTTCCTCCACCCCATGGGCTGCAGCATTTTGAGCCCATCACCCATCAAAATTAATCTGCTGGGAGAATTAGTCTTGGGAAATCCTGTCACCTTTAGTATGTTCTTCTTGCTGAGGTGTGGCCTGAGCTCTTGCTCGAGTTGTAGTGTTGGGTACCAAAGGATGAAGGCAGGAGCAGCTGGTGCTGAGAACAACAAAGAGCTGAGGATTGAAAAACACTGGGCTTTGCTCTGCTCTGTCCTTTAAAATGGTGCTGTTACAAAGTGATCAAAGAACTTGCAATCATAGGATATCTTGCGTTGGAAGTGACCCACAAGGATCACTGAGGTCAAATCCTGCCCCAAGGATCTCACACACAAGTTTTCAGCCTTTTCCATCTGCTCCAGGTGATGCTGTTCTTGGCTGATGGTTCCATCAGCCCCTGACTGTGTAACCAAACCTGGCCTGCTCAGAACACACATTATCTGTGTCATCGTGGCAAATGGGAATCTGAAATAAAAGGAAATTGTTGATCTGTCTGCAGCAGTGGAATACAATGTAGAGAGGGAGAGTAATTTATACATATATTAAAAAAAAAAAGGATTTTGGCAAATCCTACGCTTATTATATTTCTTTTTCTCTAATTTTCCCTGAAAATAACCCTGCTTATTCATGATGCTGCTGCCATAATTGAACTCCTGGAGGGAGAGGAGGGGGGTGGGGGGGTGAAAAGCTCCCATATAAATTACTACTTGAGACCTGTTCTGTTTTGACAGATGTCAAGGCTGGGTAGCTGAGCTTGTTCTACTGTTGGTATGAAAAGGGCTTGGTATCGCTGGGATGCAGCCTAATAGCTTGCTGTGCTTCTGAATGTGGGTAGATTACATTACAACTGATTTTTTTTTTCTTTAGTTTTGTTTTATTTTTTTTTCTCCCAAGTCATAACCTGGTGACTCAGAGAGGAGAAATTGAGAAAATATTCCCTAGTTCTTTTGCAGTGTTGATGCAGTAGTGGGAAGTTAAAGGGGAAGAGAAGGACTGTACCCGCTGGATAAAAAGAAATACTTGTGGTCTGTCAGTGTTTCTGGTGAAATTTAGGAAAGGAATATTAGTTAAATTAGTAGAAATCTGAAGGAAGCAATTTGCTTCTGTACAGTCTGATTTTACAGTTAATATTTAGAGTGTGCTGGCTGTGGGTGATAAATATATGTGGCCTTCACTAAAACCTCTTGATTTTAATAACTATTTTGAAAGTATTTAATCCTCTTGGCCAGGACTCGTCTATTTTTATATCTGTTTGTTTTTTTTTTTTTACTTATGGCACTGGACTAAATGAATGGATTTTCTGGATTTTTGAACTGCTTACATTTGTCCCAGATGGGGGACAATCCATCTCTGCCACCTTCATGGCACTTTCTCCTTGGGTTTGTTTCAGACAGGAAGTTTTTTCTCCACTATTTCCATCAACCTTTCTTGTTTTGTTCCTCCTCTGAGGTTTTTGGCTTGTACTCACCTTTAGTTGCTGCCTGGTGCTGCTAAATACTGAGATGTTTGAATGCATCAATTGGTTTCATTTATAAGCTATAATTTAGAAAGAATTACCTTAGAAACGGTTGTGTTTTGTTGCCAATTCTTCAGTGTTTCTTGGGTGTTTTATGAATCCTCTGGAAGAAGGCTCTGACTGAGGGATAATTTCATCACATGGATTGCTGATTAGTAATGGAGTTGCTGGGAACAAGAAATCCTGATTGCCCTTTGCAGGAAAGGGAGGTTTATTGTACCTGTCGCTAATGATTCTTCTGCACTTGGGAAGTTCTTGTGAGGCTTTGGCTGTTGCCATGTGTAATATCAATTTTATTACACACTTGCCTTGCTTAGAGCAGCTGAATAAGGTAAAAACCCCACATTTTTTAGTAGTTTTCTGCTGGATTTTAAGACTGCAAGCTCTTGGCAGTTCGTGTGTTGCTTTGTTGTTCTCAAAATACTGTGTATAAGAACCTCTTCTAGCTGGTTGTTAAAGTCAAGGTGGCTTTTTTGGGTATTGCTTCCAGCTTTCCTTGGTGGCATCCAGGACTTGCTAAATTGATTGTCTTAAAGATTGATTATGCAACAGTTCTGTTTGGTTACAGTTCAGCATTTTTAAAAACAAGAGGGTTTTTTTCCTCGAGGTTGTGGAAATGGAGGTGTTTCCTGGGGCATTTCCCGCTTTTCCAGTGGGACACCTGCTCTCCTGGCTTCACCCTGGGCTCTTGGTGAGACTGCAAGAGCAGGGAGCAGTGTGTTAATGTGCCTGGGATGATTTTCAGAGCATTAATAAATGGGAATACAGTGGGACACAGGCCACTGAAACTTCGCGTCCAACTGTTTGTTCCCCAAGACTTTGGAGAGCAATGGGTTAAAAAAAAAAAAATCAAATTTAAAAAGAAAAATGCTACTTGTTCTGTAGAGATGAGCAGGGTTACCTGGCCTTGTGCCTCCCACCCCAAACAGGTCGTGTTGGTGGTGGTAACTGCAAATCCAGTGGGACTTTCTAGTCTGGTTTCACGAGCTCTGATTCTCGCGGTGTCGTCGTCGCGTCTTTGTTCACCCCGCTTTGATCCAGGTTGGCGGAACAGAGCAATAAAAAGTTAAATATCTTATTCACACTGCTGCTTTTTCACATGAAAAAATGGGGGGTAAGCACCAGGAGGTGCAAGTTTAGTGGCTGATGTGGACATGTCAAACTTCAAACCCCTCTGCAGACTCCATCTAACTCCGCTCGGAGTGACCTACTTGTGCAACTTCTTAGCAATTCTTAAAAGAAATCAACTTGGAAAGCAAAAAGCCTTGTTTTGTTGGTTTTTTTTTTTTTGGAGAACATGGTGTTGAGGGAGTATGTGGGCGATCTGAAATGTCTTCGGGTTTGCAAGGACAAGGAACAAATTAAGAAGAAGCAAAACAAACAATTTAATGGTGATGGAGCTGCAGCTCCAGCAAGGAGAGGCTGTGGGCGTACATCCATTTTATCTCGCTGCAGAACATGATTCCTCAACGCAGAAGGTCATAAAAACCTCACTGCTGAGTGCTGGCAGATAATTTTACTAAAAGTTTAAAATGTTTTATTAGCAGCAAATATTTAAGGCCTTCATTTACAGCAATCAGGGAACTATGTGAATACATACCTTAGCTTGCAAATAAGCACTGAGTTGTCACCTCAAATAAAAACTGAATGGGAAAACAGGCAAAATGAACTGTCAGGGTTGCTAATTATTATGTGCTGTGTAGACATTAATTACTCAATAGCCAATTTGGTTTTTATCACCAACCTTTTCTTGTTTGGTGCTTTGTAATTGGTTGCAAGTGATTAGAGAGATTTCTGATCACTTATAATTTTTTGCTCCTGGCACTTCAATGCCAGGAAGAAAACATTGAATATGATGGAGTGATAGGAACAAGAAATGAAGGGGAACTAATGGTGCCCTCCCTTGTCTGGTAGGTACAGCTGGGTGACTTCTGCTTGTGCTTTCATGCACAGAATCCCTCAGATGTGGCATTGGGCAATATCCTTTGCACTGTGTCCTTCAGCTGAGACAGCCTTTGTCTTTAAAGTGCGGAAATAGAGAAGTGTTAGAAGATCCCATCTGCTTTTGTAAAGCTGTGGTGGCTCTTCTCAGAAGAGTCACGGGCTGGGGATGGTTTGCAGAGCTCAGGCAGCCTCAGTCCCCTGAGGAGAAGGAGTTAAACTGGGTCTGTACAGCATTAGAGCTACTTCATGGGCTCTTGACGCCTCATGAAAAATTAAGATTTGAAACCTTCAGCTTAAGGTGATGGTGACTAAAATGTGGTTGTTACCTTGTACAACCCGTCCCCTTCTGCTGCTTGGCAAATAAGATGATGTTTTTACATCTTGGTAGTGAAAAAAAACACAAGCAAAAAAACCTGACTGTACCAGAGGAGAATTTTCCCTCTGTGTCATCAAAGCCTGACAAGTTGAGTTACCATAACCTTTGGGAAGCTGATGTGCTGTATGCAAATGAGGACAGGATCTCTTAATCAGCACTTTGGAGAGGCAGAGGCATCGCTCACAGACAACGAGAACCAATTTAATGTGTTTCATTACTTTGCACTTCCAGTAGAAAGGTGATGAACACATCATCCTCTGCCAGGGCAGCCTACTGTACTTATTCTGGGCTTTTCCTGGTATGTGGACTTTTCACCTGAATTCCATAGGAAAACAGCTTTGGAAGAACATCTTTCCAACAGTCTTTGTGCACAGTCAGTAAGTTTTCCAGAGCCTATTCTGATGGGGCAGGGAAGCTCATTCTAAGTGATTTTAAGGGTTCTGTAGTTTACAAGTTCGGTTTATGAACCAGCTGGTGAATCCCTTTGAGATTTCTTTGACAGTCTCTCCAAAGAATTCTGATGTCTGTAGATTTGTTATCAATATGCAGCCATGCAGGTCAATGTTCTTTTCATTTGTGAAGCAAATGACATCCAAAAAGTGGCACTGTAAAGCCTAAAACTCCAATAGAAATGTGGATTGCTCATCCCCACTTGATGAGACCAAATACCAGCTTGAAATATTCATTTTTCACTTTTTTTTTTTTTTGTTCGAATAAATCATGTGAGATCTGTGTTTTGACAGCATTTTGCTTGGAAGTTAAACCCATCAGTCCCTGGGAGAGCTGTGGTGGGGATTAGGCTGAGTTTTGCTTCCATGAGACGGATGGCACTTACAAAATGCTTTTGGCTGACTCACTAAACAGTGTTTAAATGCTCAGGAAATGCTTCTGAGTCTGGGATTTATATTTCAGCTTCAGAAAACTGTGTCTCTTCCGTTGAGCTCCCACAATCAATCCATTGTTTCGTGAACAGCGTTGGAATTCGTGAGCAGGAGGCAAAACAGGGATGGAAGTGTTGCTGAGGGAGGGCTGGGAGATGATGCTGATCCAGGGGTAGAACTGGGTGGCAGCTCAGAGTCAAAATCCTCTGGCTTTGTTTGTGAGGAGGCAGCAGAGGTGGGTGGGACTGGAATGTCCTCCAGGAGCAGGAACAGGGGTGGCAGCAGAATAGTTGCATCCGGGAACATCTTTCCTCCTGGAGGTTGGTAGGAGTGCTGGGAATGAAAATAAGCAAGAGCAGGTTCAGATACAGTTGTTATGGATTCATTAACAGTCTACAGGAGTGTGGTTCTCTTGTTTCTTCAGCTTGTTAAGTGAAGAATATTGTGTTTTTAAGAAATGGAAGGTTTGAGGGGATATCAAGGTCATACTGGAAAAAGAAGCAGGAAAAGCTCCTGAACAGCAGAGTGGGGTTTGAGATAAGGACAAACCTATAGTCTGAGGGCTTTTGGAGTGCCTGATTTGAGACTGGAATGAAGCAGAGAGGTGCAAACTCTCATAGTTGTTTTTTTTAAATTTTTTTTTTTTAAACAGTGAATTTGGAAGATAGGACAAGTCTGTGGTTTGGCAGGCAGTAAAAACCAGTGCCAGAGTAGGCTGGTTCCATAAACCTAAACTCAGAATGGAGCCGGGGGCTGTAAAAAGAAACAGCAACTCATTTGCTGATTATTTTCTTGTTTGAAGTGACCAAGGGAGAGTTTTGGTTGGGGATTCAGAGCTTGATGGATCAGGAATGTCCTTTTGTGGACCAGGCTTGATTTCCTCCCACAGAGAGACACCATCACCTTACTCTGCAGTCTTCCCTCCAAGTGCTCTGAGGAAAGATGCATTAGGAATGTCAGGATTTGCATATTATGCTAATACACTTCCAGGTGGGAAATGCACCTCGGGTTTCAGTGGGATAACTTCTTTCAGCTCAGTCTGCATTAGTTTGTGTCAATATGAACTTGGAGAGTAATGTATGGATTTCTGCTGGCAACAGATGAGAGATCAGCACTTCTCCAGGCTCTCCTCAGTGCTCCCTGGTGCCAGTTCCCAAAGAACTGACTCCACACACAAAAAAAAAAAAGTGGAATTTTTTTGTGCAAATACACAGTATTTCTGAGAAATGAAGTGCTGCCTCTCTATTTTTATTTTTCTATCCTTAAGTGATATTTTTTTCCTTGAAGAATGTGCTATTCCTTTACATGAAATGAAGATGCACAAAACTGAGTTTCTTTTTATGGTTTTTGGAAGTTACAGCTTCAAGAATGACTGCAGTAGTGACTGGGGAGCTGCATTAAAGGACTGTTGTTGCCTTTTCCTTTGGAGAAAACTTCCTGTCTGTGTTCTGAAGTTTTTTTTTTTCAAAGCCTTCTGTTGACAAGGGATGTAGGAAATACTGAACCTGCTAAACTCAGTTTTTAGTGCTCTGTCTTGTGTCACCTAAGGGAGGGAGCACAGTGTGTGTCCCTCAGTACCTGCTCCAGGTTGTTTTTCCCTTGGGATGAAGGTGTGTTTCAGAATTCAGTGGAAGCTGTGGCCAAACCCTGCAGTATAGAAGGGGTTTATTTTATTATTATTTAGTAAAATTCCTTGGGCACTGCTGATGTTTGGGAGTAGTTTAATCTAAATGCTTGATGTTTTCCAGCCTGGAAGTCCATGTTCAATGCTGCTTGTGAGGATAATGTACAATTATTTTAATCATCATCTCAAACACAGGATCATTAAGGTTGGAAAAGCTTCTAAAACTGAGTGCAACCATTAACCCAGCACTGCCAGGTCCACACCAAACCCTGAGCACCACATCTCCAGGTTTTATGAAGAGCAGTGTTGAGCCTCTGGCAATTCCTGTGGGATCAAACACTGTACTGGAAGCAACACGTTGTGAATTTGCCTGTTCCCTGGTCTAAGCCAATATCTCTCTGCCAAAGCAGAATGTTCTAAGAAATTGTCCATAAAAGTGTTTCTGTGGTTGGAAACTGAAATTTCTGAGGGAGTTGAGTAGGTCTGTGCTGCTGGCTTGATCTGTTAAGTAGACAGAAGTCATAATGAAGAGGATTTTTTTAACCAGTCACCTGTGGGCCCAAAATTAAGTATCTGAAGTACTCGATGGGCATATGGGAGATGAGATTTCTGCTTGGGTGAATAACCACCCAACACGAGCAGCTCCAGCAGAACAAAGCAATAATGAGCTTAGTAGTAATTGCATTTGCTGGGGCTGTGGGGGAAGAGAAAAATGAAGATTTGATCCAGAGTCTCCCACATAAGTGCCAAAAAAAGCCACTCTAGCTCAGTTATGCACACAAGCCTGACAGGGATTGCAAAAAACAAAAACCCAAAGTAAATGCAAATCTGAAGGTTGGGTGGCAGGTGTTCTGTAAGAAACCTCTTCTGCTTTGGCTCTTGGCCCCACGTGCCCACATAAGTTCAGGGATACTTTAGAGATGGCAAGAGCTGAGAAGATCAGAATTTTCAGAGTAAAAAAAACTGCACTTTTTTTTGTCTTTGTTTCCAGCACCAAGGGATGGGTTTGCAAGTGTCTAAAAATACGTAGCAGTGTTGGTGTTGGAGCATTTCTTAACTTGTGCAAGTTGTTGTCCAAAACTTTCTCTGACTGAAGTGATAAGTTGAACAGTTACAGTAAATAGAGTAATATTTTGATTGGTACAAAACCTTTCGTTTCTTCTTGATGTCTAATTAGTGTAGCTCTGAATGTCAAATATTTACCCGTTCTACCCAGCTCTGTGCTCACTTTGGTGGGGCTCCATCTGGCCCTGCCTGCCTGGAAGGCTGTTCCTCCATGGAAGAGCTTTCCCAGGCTTGGATCTGGTGCTGGATCCCACCTGTTCCCCTCCAGGTCACTTGATCTGGAAGGGAGCTCTTCCCTCCAGCAAATCCAGGTGGAAAATAGTGCTGGAAAAGCCGTAGTTGGTCCATGAGTGTAACTGTGCAGTGCAGGGAATGTCGTCCTACACCTTGACTAAAAGCTGCTGATGGGGTGAGTGGGGCAATTATGTTAAATGAAGACATAATTATGCATTTAGTGGTGTAATTCATTAGTGCAGAGTGTGGTGTAGAAGCCTTGTGTATCCATCCATAG
Organism: Platyrinchus mystaceus; assembly: GCA_035041135.1. Classification (NCBI taxonomy): domain Eukaryota; kingdom Metazoa; phylum Chordata; class Aves; order Passeriformes; family Tyrannidae; genus Platyrinchus; species Platyrinchus mystaceus. The sequence continues at coordinate 2,092,593 of JAWWLV010000024.1, read as the reverse complement.
AATCCCAGGATGGTTTGAGCTGGAAAGGACCTTAAGGACCATCTTGTTCCACCCCCTGCCATGGGCAGGGACACCTTCCACCAGCCCAGGTTCTTCCAAACTTGATCCAGCCTGGCCTTGGACACTTCCAGGGATCCAGGGGCAGCCACAGCTTCTCTGGGAAACCTGTGCCAGGGCCTCC
>JAWWLV010000024.1:2063044-2079298 GCA_035041135.1 Platyrinchus mystaceus | reverse complement strand
CCAAGCTTTCCAGTTCTCAGGAGAGTGGCCTGATGACCACATTGTACCAGTATGGGATCCAGCCCAGTTAACTGCTGATTTCTTGAAGCTCCTCTGGGTCAGGAGGAAGGAACGAGATAATTTGAGACTGAACTCTGGAATGCCTCTAAAGGGACAAAATAGCAGCCAATGTTCACTTAAAAGCACATTTATTGGGTAGAAATATTCTAAGAATCAGGAGCTCAGGCCAAGCAAGTTGCAAAGACTGCCAAGTTTGCGGTCTCAGTGGGATTTACTCAGGGATGCCCCAACTCTCCCACACAGAGATGTTTGAAGCACTTTTCCTACCCAGAAGCAACATTGGAGATGGATTTGGAGCTTCAACATCAAGTTTCAGTATTTGCCTCCAAGGCAAGCTTTTCACTAGACTGAAGTCTTGAGAGACTAAAGCAGGGAGTTAAATAATTCCAGCGTCTGTGGAGCTCTCTGTCTCACAAAGATGATGTTTTAGGCTTACAAAGGTGTTTTCAATATATAATAATAGTGTGTCTAGAACATACCCTCTAATTAAAACAAAAGAGCTTGAGAGGGATGAAATAAACACACCCATAAAATGAGTAAGTGCTCACAAGGTTTCCATTTCATCAATAGCTGTGCCGGCGGTGATTGCGAAAACTTCAGTGCCCCGTTTTAATCAGAGATGTTTTTTCCTGGCACGGGGGCGGAAAATATCCTGATTAATTAATTTCTATTCCTGGAACGAGCCAGCCTCCCAGCAGAGCTCACCTGAGCAGCTTGGTGACAGGGCAATATGCACTGAAAATGTAAGTGGTCCCCGAGTTGATGTCGTCAGACCCAAAGCCAAACCCGCGGCCGGGGCTGATTAATGAGTCGCTTTAGTCCGAAAGAACAAGAGGCAAAACTCGAGTGCTGGGGGAACCTGGTGGTGCTTTTGATGTAGTGGGTTTATTGAACTATTTTTATTTTTTTTTTTGCCTGGCTGGGAGCTGTGTTATGACTTTTTCTAGAAGGAGTTTTGATGTCGGGGCTGTTTTAGAATAAAGAGCTTTGCTTTTTGATTTGCATGTCGGACTGTCTCCCGCAGTCTGTCCTTGCTCAGCAAGCAGGATCCTGGTTTGCTGTGCCTGGAGGGATGCAAAGTGTCCCAGATGGGATGGAAAGGTAACAGCCTTTGCTTCTAGGAGGTACTGGTGTACTAGTTGCATATAATTAGGAATGTTAACAAGGGCATTATTGTGCTAATTATTATGCCTAATTATGGAAAAAAATAGAAAATTTCATGGCCACTTTCTGCTAGACAGAACTTAGAAGCTTTCCAGAGACTAAGTACATTAATTAATCTACTGTGCTTGTTTAAATATAAGAATATACTAAAATATTTTCTGTTGGGGAGGGGGAAGGAGAAATCAGAATAAGTGACCTTTCTAGTGAAGCAACCTATTTAACTAAGTAAAAATAAATAACTAAATATAATCACAGAAATGTTGTTTCCAGTGATCCAGTTGATAAAACAGCCCAGCAAGGAGCTGTAGGAGAACAGGATATAAATTGAACTGTGGGGAGGAGGAATAAAGTGGGAGAGAGGAGATAGAAAGAGTTTGCATTGGCTTTGGTGGCAAAACTGACTTATTGTGAAAATCTGGGGTAAAGAAGGGTGGGCCTGGGAAGACTCTGATTTTTAGGGGCGGAAAATACAGTCGCAGTTTGCTCTTAGTTCGTTAAAATCCTTGGATGGGGTGTTATGATCCACTGGGAATGACACAAGAGCTTTCAGTGGGAGAGCTGGTTATGACAAACTGTAACTCAACTTCCTTTTATTGCTGCTCTGTCACAGAGTTCACAGCTCGATCGTCCTGTGAATCAAGTCAGGTTTTAAGAGAACAAAAACTCCTTAAATTCTTTTTCTCCCAGTTTATTTGCACAAGAGAGTAAGAAGTCCAGCCCATCTGGACTATTTCATGGAAGTGGAGCAGTTGGATAATTTCTTCGATGGGAACTTTGAGTGGTATCGCTTGAGTAAGAACAGTTTGTGCTTTGAGCAGTTCAGGGAGCTACTTTGGGTATAACTTTACCCACTTATACCCCTTTCAGCCCTGCCAAAATTGCTTGTTTTTAGGAGAACAGTGCTGTGTATTACAGGGAAATCATGGAGTCAAGAAGATCTTGTGCTCACCCATCTCTGAAGCTGAGCACTGCAATCAGTTGACTCCAATATTCATTACAAGAGCAAACCCCTGCTGATTGTAATGAGAATTTTGTCTGCATAAAGCTTTTGTGACTGAGTCTGGAGTGGTACTTTAGACTTCTTAGGCATCTTTCAGAATCTTGGCTCTAAGCTAATCTTTCCTAAAAATAATGCAAATTGCTCTTAAAACCTCATTCAGAATTGGTGGTGCTTTTCTTCCAGTGGGTCAAATGGACTTTGGACCAAGACATGAAAATTTATTTTCTATGTTTTTTGGTTGTTTTTTTTTTTTTTAGGATAAATATGTTTTTATGTGCATGGAGCTGGATTGCAAGTCAGATGCACAAATGGTCTTTGAATCACCCAGGGCTAATTAGGAGAGCCATGTTGTGGTTGAGTTAATTAGATAATGCAAAAACTCACCCCTTTTCTTGAAAGCCATTCAAAAAAGGTACAGTTTGCAAAATACTTATTCAGTCTGGAGGCAAAATGTGACACAGAGAGAGGGAGACCGAATGAACACTTTATTGTTTGACTCTCTTAGAAATGTTGTCACTTAAAAGGCCCAGAAGCTGCCAAGGAAAGTTTGTGGAATCTCCAGTCTCACTTTTTTGTATCAAAAAGGCTTTGAACAAACCTTAACTTTTTTTGACAGAGCTGTACAATTTTTCTGGGAGTTCTCCTGGAGTGACTGTCCCCATCCCTGCTGTCATTAAAGCAATGTGTTCCTCAAGGGACTGGTGAGCACCCAGGGAAAAGAGACAAAATGCTAATGATACAATGATCATTAAAGCTAATTAGAGATTGGGAATGCAGATGGAGGGAACAAGGGAAGCTGAAAATCTGGGGGTTGTGTAGAGCTCATAATCCCAACAAAGTTAAAGGTCTGGTAGGGGCAGGAGAGGGGCTCTCACACACATGTCTGGCACTGAGGGGGAATCTTCCTAAAAATAATAATAATAATACTAATAAAAATATTTCTGCTGTTTGGGATAGGAAGTGTGGGAATGGTGGGAATTGTCCATAACAGCAATCTCTCCCTTAGCTTGGAAAAGGGAAACTTGGCACTGCCAGGATGTGCTGTACCTTGCAAGGTTTCTAAATGAAGTGGAGCTTTTCACAGTCCTGAACAGATGTTTGTGTGACAATAAAGCAGTTTTTCCAAAACACTTTTACCATCAAATTGAGTAGGAGCAGCAACTTTGTATCAAGGATAAGATTTAATGGAATTAATTAAGATTAAATGGGATAGAAAATCACGAAGTACCCTTTCTTAACCTGCTGAAACTCCGGTAAGACAGGAAACTTCTGGGTTTTAAATTGCTGCTTATCCCAGTGAATGGACCATCAGACTGGAATTTTCTGGATTTAAAGGGGTGAATTGGCTTTGCATTTATTGGAACTGGTTTGTGGATGGTGGCAGACCTTAATTAGCTTGATACAAATTCATTACTGGGCCACAGCATGAAAGATCAGTGGATGAGAACCTGAAATACTGAGCTCAGGGTGTTGCAAATATCCAGTCAATGGGTTTTCTCCAAGGAAGTTGAGTCCAGGCACTTCAGACTGTTGCCTAAACATACAAAAATACATCATAAAGTTGATGCTGGAAGATGGAAAATTAACTCAAATTAAACTCCAGGTGTTTATTGGCTTTGCACAGATGTAGAAGGATCGAGAATGTGATGTGTGGCTGCAGAAATCCAGGTCTGAGGACTTGATGTCTTATTTGATTCCTTTGGACAGTTCAGTGTTTGCACTGTTTGGGTAAATCTTCATCCAGTAACGGTGCATTCCTTAAAATTGCTTGGAATTGGTGAAAATGAGGCAGTTTGGGAGTGTTCCCAACCCCAGTAGAGTCAATGAAAGGCAATTGGATTGGTACCACATGACTTGGTTTGGATCCTTAATAGGATGACAAATTATGAAGTGTTGCTGATAATGTAAGAACACTAAAGGTGTAAATTATGAAAGACAAGTATATTTTTGATTAATTTTTACCACTGGTAGCAAACACAATTTTAAGTCTTAATTCCATCTGTTTTCTAAGTTCTTGATATAATTTTTTTATCATTTAAGTCCTCACACATTTGTCATTTTTAAACATATTCAACAGTCACTTTAATACTTTGTTTAATGGAAAAACCCAAAGTCCAATATTTTTCAATATTTATTCTCTAGAGACCTACTGAATTAAATAAATGTAATTGTGTATTGATCAAACAGTATTAAATCCCCTGGTTTCTTAAATATTGGAAATTCCTTACTGCAACTTTTTTCATCATTAAAAAAAGATCTTATATATGAAGTGGGTTTTTATCTACTGGGAAAGGGTGCTGGGCTGCCCAGGACTGGGAATATTCCCCCTTGACTGATAATTTTGGACTGTGTTCACGAACTAAAGTCTTGCTGAAACAAGCAGAATTTCCAACTGGCCTCATTTTACTGTTTGCTTTGGTTTTCAAGTTTAAAATAGGACATTTTTAGCCATTTTGAGTTTTACTTTGGCTTTGGAAAGCTCAGTGACTGCTCAAACTTGTAGCATTCAGGGCCTGAAATGTTTCTTTACTGATGCCTTTTAACACTAATGCCTGGAAGTTTCTATAATTCCCTGGTAAGTTGCAAGGGAAACACAAGGTATTAAAAATTATATATATAAAAAAGGGGAAATTAGTGGGTTTTACCTGTATAACACAGAAGTGTCGTTAAAAATGGCAGCTTCTGGAATAAGAAGGATATTGCCAAGAATTATTACAACTTACTGTATTTGGGAGGGCTCAGCTGAGCTGCAGAGAAAAGCTTTCTGGGAAAAGTGCTGCCTTCCCATCCTATTAAACACCTTTTAGAAAGGATGAGTGAGTTGAAATGTTTGTCCTATCAGTGCTTAAAAGGCTCAACACTCTGCCATAAGTTGTGTTTTATGTTTATTTGTATTTATGTATCCCTGGTCTTGGTTCTTTCCCTGAAATTGGACCTCTTTGTGTGCATAAATCACTGCACAATTGTGCTCTAATGAACAAGAAACTTCACGTGGTGCTTCCTGAGTCAGAAAATCCTCTTTTTAGTCAATTATTGTTGTAACTGCCTTATTTTTTTTGGTTGTTTTTTTTTTTGTTTTCTGCTAGTCACAGAAATGCATTTTAAATGGCTGGAAAATAAAATATTAATCTATTTTCTTTTAAACCTGTAGCCCTCGAGTCTGCTGCATCCAAACGTTCATTAAAACTAATTTGGATATAAATGGGGTTGTACCAGAATTCAGCTCAGAGCACTAATTACACGTAAAAGCTTTGGTTACACTAAATGTTCAAGCACTTGTTAAAAAGAGGCCATTGCCAATCACCATCATTAGCAGGGATATTATTAAAGCACATTAAAGTTTATTCCAAGGAAGTTCTGACTCGAGGTAAGACAGATCTGGAAACAAATGAAAAGGCTCAACTTGAATTATTCAGAATTAAGAGCGTGTGGGGAAAAAAAAGCCTAATGTTTGACAGGACTTTTTCAGGAGGGTTTGTCTGAGTTTAAAATGGGACAGAAAGGACAAAATGAAATTTTTGGGATGAGTATAGGATGAATATGGGTTTGTAGTTTTGTCTACTTATATATATTTTCTCTTTATTTTTTCTGTATACTTAGTTTTGCCTAAATAGCACAAAATGTGTGTAATCCAGCGTGTTTCTCTCCATTAAGAGGTGAGGAAAAGCAATAATCCAGGGTTTTGTGTGTGTATTTACACACAGACTAAACACTGAACCATCCAAAGTAGTTTATTGATGCAGCTGCAAAAAGCCAATAAATAGTTGAAGTTTTGTGCCTATTTAGCAAAAAAAAAACTGAGTCACTCAGTGTAGATACTTCCTAGCAATGTGGAAATAAAGATTGTCACTCCCATCAGTGCTCCCAGCACTCTTCTAGATGTATTTTTTTCTTATTTACTTTGTTAAATTCAAAACAAAGGCTCTTTCCTGTATTTATCACCACTCCAGACCAGGCAAATCTCCATCCTGCATTTATGGTCTTGGTTTTGGCCAGTAAAAAAGGGTTACATTCCCAAAAGAACTTGCTGTAAATTGTATTTTGAGGAGCCTTCACTCTTTTATCTTGGTGAGTAGGAGTTCACAGTTGGGATAATGTGGATTCTGGGAAGCTGAGCATGAGCTCTGAAAACAGTGGATGGATTTTCACAGTAAAATCTGTGTAAATAAGCACTAATTACCCCTCTGACAGGCAGCAACCCCCAAATCTGTATCAATTTAGGATGCCAGGCTTTCTCTAAGCAGTTTTTCTGAATAATCCATTTTAGGCATTTATTAACCTATAAATACATTTTTATAAATCTCGATGACATTTGGGTATTTTATTAACCACAATAAATGCCAGTGAAAATTGAATTAAGAAAGCTTGTAATGTGCTTTACTACCAGGTTTAAAATTTTTGCTGAGCTGTAAATGGTCCTGCTTTATATCAAGAATAAATCTGTTTGAAGACTGCAGGAATAATTCTTTTTCTTTGTTGCCAGAGGCCCTGACCTTTATGTTGATGGTTTTTAAGAGCTTCACCTATGCCTTATTCTCTTTGGTTCTGTAATAATTTGATTATCTGCCCTGGGCAGTTGTCACAGTCCCAGCAAAAGAAGGGAAGGGCTTCAGAGGATGGTACAAAACAGGAGCAAGAGGGAGAGTTTGGGGGATGCTGAACAAAGTTGTGGCCACCCTGATTCCACAAACACCTTGCAAAACATACACAGACTTTTTCTTTTCTTCTTCCAGTCCTTGCAACAAAACAGGTACTCATTTTTCCCCAAAATGTGAGAGGGGAAAAACAACATCTAATTCCAAAAGTGTAGTTTGTTCCAGATGAGAATTTTCCCTTTCCCGTAGAGAATTAAGTTTATAACTTGGACAATTTGCAGTGGATGCACCAAAGCAAACTTTTCTATGTAAAGTTGGTTTTATTTCCTCTTTTGTTGCTGAAGATACTGATATAAAACTTCATCCTTTCCTATTTATCATCCTTTTTTACATCTCTCATCCAACACTGAGCTTGAATTGTTTGTTTACATGACCCACATGCTTTTGGCTCTGGTGATGGTGTTCCCTTCCTTAAGTAAGTGTATTTTTTTCCCCCAATATTTGTATATGAGGAAGGAAAACCTTGACTTAACACAGTGTGGCTTTTCTTCTGAACCTAATTAATTAACTCAGTTGATGAAATGTAATAACCTCATTATTTCAGAAAGCCACTTCACTTTTATGGTACCTAATCCAGTGCCTGAGCTGAAGTTAAAATTGGTGGAGCATCTTGATGGGTAAAGACACTGATTTAATTGATTCTGAATTAATATCTTAGTTCCATGATCATTCCTTGGCAGAACAGGTCTCTCTGCAGAGAGTGGGGGGCAAAACAAGCAGCAGCATCTCTGTTGGCATAAACCAGAACAACTCCATTGATCTAAAAGTATTCATGAATATAAACTGCAGGCAATTAGGGCAGGGAGGAGGATGTGAGAGTCAAGGTCTCAGAACAAAAATCTCTCTATTTATTTATTTATTTACTTATTTATTTATTGGTCTCAGAAGCACAGAAAGGCCACACCATTTGTTTGTATTGACTTAAAGGTCTCGTCTCAGGAGCCACTGACCACCTCATTCCTTTAGAAATCCTTCCTCATCTGTTACATGATGTACCCTCAGATGGGACAGAAATGATGCACTTCCCAGCAAGACCATGAGCATCCTGGAAGAGGAAGGTTTTGGAGGCTCCACCAGGATGTTTTGTTGTTGTTTGGGAACAGTGGATACAGTTTAATTTGCATTAAATAGTTTCTCTGCGGTTTGTTGGAAGGTGGGGCAAAGGGTGGAAATAACTTCTTGTTGGTTCAGATTTCAGCAGAATTTGACTCTTGCACGGGTGGCCCTGGGAATGGGGGGAAATAGGAGACAAAGCCAGGCTTGTGTATGGTTTGATCCATAAAATATGTCCTATGACATTTTGCTTTGTACGTCATAGAGAGGGTTTGTGTTTGGAGATCAGCTTTGAGTAAAGAATGTCCAGAGCTCTCTCAATACTGTTACCTTTCTCTAAGGAACATCCCCCACTTATTTAGGACACTTGCATGGAAAAATAGAAAATATGAAGTCTCTTTGCAGCCAATTTTGCATAAGTGTGGCAGCTACAGGTCAGTTTTAGTCCTGTTTCTCTTGGGTTCTCATCTTAAAGATGCAAACCCTAAGGAGTGACAGCAAACAGAACGGGTGTGTTTTCTGTATGTTTGATTTCTGAGATGTTTGTGGGTGAAGAGGAGGTTGGCTGGAGACAGACACATCTCTCATCTCGGTTCCTGGTGAGCACACAGGAACTTCTTAGCCTAAAATATGTCTTATTTTATGTTTTTTCTCAGAAGTGCTGTAGGTGTGATGAGCTTATTTTTGGTTTGAGCACTTGTGCTTGGTTCAGCAAAGAAATAACCTTCATTTTTGGCATAACATGAAGCGTCCATCATTCAGGATTGCTGTGAGTAATGCCCTCAGTGATTTAAAATGCTTTTATGTGGACATTTATCTCAAAGGCAGAGCAGGCATTGGCCACTTGCATAGTGCATTGCCCCAGAAACCAAACAGCACCTGAATTTTCTTGTCATACTCTCATTTTTATTGTTTTATTTGTTAGAGTAATGACCAGCAAGACCTACCTCACATTTTCCATCCCTTTTATCTTTCCCCTGACACTGGTGTTGGTGATGCTCCCATTTACATGTTCCAGGACTTATTCAAAGGAAAAATAAAGCAGAGACAGTGTGAGTGAAGTTTACTTTATATATCATTGTGCTAGTCCTGAAATGAGGTTGCTCTGGAGTTTTTTTAAATAGCCTTTTTTCACCCTGAACCAAATAACCTTTGTAGGAGAAATCCCACCATCTGCCTTGGATTGAGCCATGCAGGAGGGAAATCCTGGAAATGCTGCTGCAGGCCAGTGCCCAACTCCTTGGGATTTTCAGGAGTAGATGTAAGGGGCTTAAGGAAAAAAAAAAATAAATCTCAAACTGAAGATCAAAACAGCTGAAATGGAAATAGTTTGAGTGTGATAATCTATGATGGTTTTTTTATGACCGGGTCACTGTTTTCTGTCACTGATCACTGTTATCCTAAATAATTTTCCTTCTATAAAATGTGCTGCTTGTCTGGACTTCCTGTCCCTGGAATTCAGACTCCAGGGAGGTATGGAGTAGCATCCTCACCTCTCTCTGAGGGCAGAGATCACAGTGTACCTGTGCACAGGTGTCCACAGTACACTGTCCTTCTGTGCAGACCATCTGAGCACATAAAACACTTCAGCTTCCATCAGATGCTTGGAGTACTTTAAAATTATTTGGGCTAATCTAAAATACTTTGGCTAAGAAATAATTGCTTTCCTGGTATTTTTTGTAATGCTCATCACGCTCTTATTCCCTTTTCTTTCTTACTCCCCCAGTCTATAATTACGTTTTGAAACAGAAAATTTGTACCAAGACGAGTACAAGTGTACAGCTGTTCCTTTAGTCCCTAAATCTATAGAACAAGTTTGTGGAGCTGCAGCCTCTTGAGCAGAGCTGCTGGTGTGAGTGCTGGGCCCAGTGCAAACTGGGGGAGCTTCCATTTGAGTTGTTTGTTTGAAGCAGGGGAGCTGAAAGCAGCAGGAAATGGTGACACATTCCAGCATCCACTTAAGGTTTTCAGCAGTTATCGACTGGTGCACAGGAGGTCTGGATGCATTACAGCTGACTTAACTGGCTTTAATACCCATGCACTGCTCATCATGTTCCTCTCTGTAAATCACTTGGTGGGTTACAGGTTGCCCAGAGAAGCTGTGGCTGCTCCACCTCTGGAAGTGTCCAAGGCCAGGTTGGACAGGACTTGGAGCAACCTGGGCTAGTGGAAGGCGTCCCTGCCCATGGCAGGGGTGTGGAACTGGGTGTGCTTTGAGGTCCTTCCAACCCAAACCATCCTATAATTCTATGATAAATGATCCTGTTGGGCAGTGCCCTGGTGTGGGGCATGACCTGGCATTTGTTTCATAAAACAATATCATAGAACACCTTTATCTCTTCATCTCTTGCCTACCCAGTAAGGCCGAGAACACCTCTGGCTTCTGAAGCGCTGGTGGCTCGTTCTGCTGAGCCTGTGGGACTTCTGAGAAGGGTTTAAAATGTTTGAGACATCAATTTGTCCTTTTAATGAAGGCAGAGCAAGATAAATAAGGCATGTATGCAGATGTCAGTGGCTCTTAGGCATGTGCATGTCAGCGTTGATAAAGTACTGAACTTCCAGAGCTGGGACTCGATTAGTGCTCGTCTCGTCAGCAGAGTGAGGGGGGGGCTCATTTAACACAACATCATCAATTCCTGTTAGGACCAGAGATTTTTATTTTTTTTTCTTTTTTTGTCCTACTTGAAGCAGGTTGGACTTGAGTATTCATCAAAATAAAAGTGCCCACAGCAAAAGAAAAAAATTCAATACATGTGTTCCGTCTGTGGCACTCGCGCTCGGCAGCCTCTTCGGATGAGAAGGAGGAGGAGGGTTGTGTGAGCTGCAGCAAAGCTTTGTGCTGATTCAGGGGCTGAGGGAAGGATTGCTTGCTTTTTTTTTCCCCATTTTTTTAAGAGCATTATAATGAAATGGACTCGTGTTGCATTTGATCACAAAAGCACTTCGTAACGTGATACTCAGGAACATCATTTTCTCCTCTTGGGCAGCCATAGTTCACAGTTGCTTTGGCAGTTACATTCTATTTAATCTGTCAATTTTTCTCACATGGTGTAGCTGCTGTGAAAGGAATTGGAGCTGTTATCCTCCGTGCTTTGATACAGCCTGGGAAGCGCAAGGTGGGAGACAGCAAACCAAACACAGCATGGCAGTAATTTCTTCACAAGGGCTGATGTTCCAGCACTGTGATTTCTGGTCCTGGGGAGCTGTCAGCATTCCTCATGGAAAAGGATGGCATTGTTTATACACTTCCCTTTCGTTTGTTTTGGTGTTCCTGTTGAATATGCTGAGCAAGGCTGGGAAGCCTTCACCCATTTCTCGTTTCTAGTCACTCTCTGCTCTCCACCTGATTTTTTTGAGCAAGCTGGTCTAGTGGAAGGTGGCCCTGCCCATGGAATGAGCTGGGCTTTCAGGTCCTTTCCAACCCAAACCATTCTGTGGTTCTGTGATAACACAAGTTAAACTCTGTGTGATTGTTGCACGTACAGCTTCAAGTTCAACTCCCTCAATTGATCTTGGAAATTTCTTGATGTTCAGATCAAGGCCTTACAGTATTCATGAGTAACAGCAAATTCTCTGTGGCAAGAAGCTGCCTCATTCCACGATCCTGAAAGGATTTCGTAACACAGATCAGAATCTCTCTTAACATAATATTTATTTCTTGATCCTTTTCTCCAGAAAAACTCAGTGAACCCAAAATGATTCCTCTGTGGAAGTGAGAAGTGATTTCAGCAGAGAAGTGTGATGGCCCCTCATGGCCATGTGGTTTAGAAAAGAAATCTGGTTTTCAGATGATATTTTGGGACACTTGCATATGTTTTTAAGGAAATCAAATGATGGAAAAATAGAGGAATTAATATATATATAATATATGTAATGTTTTACATTATAGGAAACTCTTGCTGCATTTTAGAATAATGAATAAACACACTGTATCTTAAATACTACTCAAATCTAAATAAAAGTGACTTTTGTAACAGCTCAGTAAAAACAAGACAACTTGAAGGAGCCAGCAGGAAACAGTAACTCCTGTGCATTTATTCAGTATTCCTTTCACAGAACTGGTGCCAAATTCAGCATTTCTGCTGGAGCCTGATGCAATTTCCCTGGAGTTAATGGAATTACCCCAGGTCTGAGTCTGACTTCTGGTCTCTCTCTGTGACCTCGTGCTTGTCTTTGCTCTGAAACTTCCCTGCTGTGGTTTTCAGGTGACTCTTCACGTGTCAATAAACTGGTGTGTTTTGAGGGATTTTGGTTCTTGCTGCTGCCCTTCACAAAGCACTTTTATTGATGTTCCTAACTTGAATGGTACAATAATTTTAAGCAAATCCAGTTTTTAATTTACAGTATCTGTTATACCATACTCCTCCTCTAGCACCTACTGACATAAATTGCACCCAAGCAATTATCAGTAGGAATTGAGCTCTGCTCATACCACGGTGTTTTCAAATTATCAGTGCTGCTGCTCAGAACAAATGCAGAAAGTGGTGGTTAACTGGCCCTTTTTGTAGGATGTTCTAAGCGTATTTTTATTAAAAAGGCACTAAACATTCCCACTGACTAGATAAGAACATTATCTGCCTCCTTGTTCTGCGTGAATTGGAGGTTTTTCCCCCATTAAAGCATTATGTGGACACAAAGGAGTGTCAAAATAACTTTTGAAAGATTTACAAAGCCATAAAAATTAGAGATTTTTGCCTCTGACTGTGTTTTGAGTTGCAGCACACTTTTGCCATATGAAACAGTCTTTAATCCCATATTTTTTATGGACCTGTCACTTTAGATATTTCTCCTGTGCAGGTCCTGGTAGTCTTGGGGGTCTTGTGAGGGTCACCCAGGGCTGGGTTTGGAGCCCTTGCATCGCTTTATTTTGCTGTTGTGTTTCAACACCTTTTATTTGGACCTGTTTGAGAGTGGAGAGAGCAAAGGATTGCAGTGGGATGAGCGGGCAGGGCGAGGCTGGAGGCTGGACAGAGTGTCAGGTCGTGGAGCTCACCATGGCTCACCTCCCATCCCCGCTGTGACGCCGAGCGGGGCAGCCTGGGCTGAGGGCCAGGGATGCTGTTACTGGGCAGGGCAGCTCTGCAAGAAGCTTCAATGCTTGTCAGAAGGAGCACAGAAGCAAATCAAGTCTGTCTGAATCAGGCTGCTTGTGATGTCTCATTACCCTGACGAGTTACTCAGCGTGACTAAGGAGATGTGAAAGGCTGTGGCTCCGTCCAGTGCTCCCTTCAAGCGTTTCCCTGAAAATCCAGGAGGGTTTTTCCATGGATGGCCGTGGGAGGATGGTGCAAAGCTGCCTCCAGGGATCACTCAGACCAAACAGCTCGAGGTTTCTGAGGTCCTGTCTTGAAAGTGCCGCTCTGGTCCTTCCCTTGAGCTTTGGCTTTGCACAGATGAAACGGACTCAAAGGAGCGTTGGGACGTGAGTTGCAGCTGTTGGAAAGGAAGTTTAAAGGTCCCAGACTGGAAAATTCCTGGTCCCAGTGTGACATGTAACCCTCCTGCTCTCACATGAATTAAATTGTCCTCGGGTACTGATTGTTCCCAGCTGCTGTTGGTTTGTCTTGGCATTTCCATTGAGTTCTTTAGGCTGTTCTTACCACAGTGTCCCCAGTTCCTCACAGGCTCCTGCTTGGAATGTTGCTGATCATCTCCTGGCATCAGTGGAGGGTTTTGTGCATTCTAACACAATATTAGAGGTTTATATATTTAGGAAATATTGTCTATTCTTAAGTTCTTCTCTCCCTCCCTTTTTTATAAAGTGACAGCGTGAGGCTGCAGGATAAAGAAACTGGTACTGATGAAATGAGATTTTCTTTGTAGTTCCCTGATCATGATCTTGTGAAAAGGTACAGATACACTTCTGGTATAATATATATAATGAAAGCCTCAAAAAGGAACTAATTTGATGCATATTTGGGCAGCCCTGTCCTAGTGCTGCAAAGCCCAGGATTTTGTAAATAAATAAATAACTAAAATCCAAGACTAATCTGTTAACTGAAATTAATTCAGCACAGAAGGGGTTGCTGCACATCCTGGGCCTGCTCACTCTCATAGAGCTGTGACGTGGCTTCCTAAAATATTGTGGAAAACTTCCATTTGTTGTTTGGATTAGTGCAGGGAGCTTTCCCTAAACACAGGCAGAGAGAGCTGCCTCTCTGTGTTCTTCCTGGCATTAATTAGCAATAATTCACTTGGAATCAGAAAAACCCTTTACAGGAATAAGGAACAAGCCAACTTCTTCCTCTTCTGAAGTTGCTGTCCCACATGGGTGTAGCTCAAACCTTTGACATAAAACCAGAGCTTTACATGGATTTCTTTTCCTCATGAGTATTTTATGTTCTCCTAATTGCACTGTCAAGGTTTTCACATGGCAGGCATGTTTTCAACATGCACTAGGCTGGAATATTTACAATAACGTCTTGAATATAATATGTAAGGTGATAAAAATAGGGCTGCTTATTATTTCCTCAATCAAGAAACTGTAGTAGATGATGTACCTTCAGCATCAGGCCCATTTTGTATGTTATATATGAATTTTTAGACATGCTTTTTGCTAATCGAGCCTGAAGAGTAAATTATATCCTGATTCTAAACCATAATGCTGTTTAATTTTTTTTAGGGGGGAAGAAAGGGGGTCCCGAGGGTAAAGGTCTAGGACTAGGAAAAAATTGCTCTTGGGTTATGAAAAGAAAAAAAAAAAAGTTTTATTTATTTGCCACATTTCTGTGGGGTTTTTTTGTTTTTAGTACTTGATCTGTGCAAGCCTAGATTTGAATAAGAGAAGAAATATTTAAAACTGGATCTGTGTATGATAATCTGGTGAATGGACATGAGACAGACAGGGTTTATTTAGATTTAATTACCATTGTGGCAAAAATCAAGCTAGTTTTTTGTTACGTGAGAGGGCAGGTAGAACCTGTGGCATTATCATGTTCCCAAATTAAAGCATCTCCATATTGTGTGAAGTGATGCCTTAACCAACAGTGATGTGAGACAAAGGTGTGGGAGAAAATAGGATGTGAATTTACTGCCTCTTATTTAGAGAGATTCTGCACTGCTGGGGAATGGAACCTCTTTGCTTTTCTTCCCTTGTTTTAGGAGAAAAACGTTTTCCCTGCAGCTACAGAAGGGATTGTCTGGTTGGTTGATGGGTTTACTGTCGGAAAAACTAAACACAAATAAAATAACAGACTGAAAACTAAAAATAAAGCCACTTTAGTCACACCAATTCAGTAAACTGAGCTCTAGGAGGGGAATAACATCCTCCAAGAGAAGAGGAGAGAGGGCTTTGCTCTGCAGGGAAATTCCTGCCTCTGGTGCAGAGACGTGGGAGTCCAAGTGCTTTCAAGTGCTAAGAGAAGATTATGAAGCAGAAACCTCTTGGCCAGATATAGACACTTGACATTTTGCTGAGTGAAATAGAGCTGGGAGGACAAAATAGCACTGACTGCGTGGAAGTTATCCAGTCCTTAAATTTGATTTTGATTCTGGCAAGGAACTGAAGGCACTGAATTAGGTCATTTGCTGTTGGTGTCTATAGGTGGTGAGCTGGCAGGGGGTGGGGAAAGGCAAGTCCTGACTGAAAACCTCAAGTTATGCCCCAATATCTGTGATTGGGAATTCTTTGGCAGTGGTTTTCATTTAGAAAAATCACCAAAATTCAATTGCTTTTCATTGGGAAAAGTATCTTTGAAATGTATTAAAAAGTGGCTGCAGTTAGTGGAGACCTGCAGAGACCCTTCAATGCCACCCCAATCAGAGACAGTGTAGCCAGAGCAGGTTGTCCAGGGCTGGGCCCAGTTGGGTTTTGAGCATCTCCAAGGATGGAGAAGCCACAGTCCCACTGGGCAACCTGCTGCAGTGTTGTCCCAGCTTTAGTCATGGCTCTTTGCTGGACTTGATCCACTATTTCCTTGTCTCTGTGATACTGGAGAGGCCAGAACGGGGTGTGGAGGATGAGACATCACACAAACACCCTCCATGCCAAGCTTTTGTTGGGGTTAATCAACAGCAAAACTTGCATTAATATAATTTAAAGCATTTGAGGGAATGGCTGTTCTGCAACACCTGACCCTCATTCAATCACAGAAAGTTTCCTGGAGGAGAGGGTTGTCCCAGAACAGACTGGTTGTATTTTTGGAGCAGAGGGTGTTTTGGCAGGAGTTGAGTTCCTTTCAGAACTGAGGCATTGACAGGACAAGAAAACCATTCCACATACAGACTTATTTATATCCTTATTGTAAGAAGGTCAAGAAATTACACCTTTCCAGGACCTCTGGGTCAAATATGGTGATAGAATTTGTGAGAACTTTTTTTTTT
>JAWWLV010000024.1:2047242-2057900 GCA_035041135.1 Platyrinchus mystaceus | reverse complement strand
TGGAATCCCAGAATGGTTTGGGTTGGAAGGGACCTGACAGACCATCTCATTCCACCCCGTGCCATGGGCAGGGACACCTTCCACTGGACCAGGTGATAAGATCATGGGTGGGGTTTCTCCTGGAATGTTTCATCCAAAGGGTTGGTCCTTGGATGGAGGGTGCTGACGGGCTGCCAGGTGTGAGGGAGCTCCATTCTCTGTGCCATCCAGCTCATTTTGGGCTGAATATGCTGAGAATTGAGCCATGAGCGCTCAGAGAGCTCCCCCTCTCTCCGGAAAGCCCAAATCTGTCACCTCAGGATCCAGCAGGGGAAATGATGGAGAGAAGAGAGATGAGCAGTGAGAGGTGAAGATAAAGCCGTGCCCTCACTGTTCCCCTGGGGCTCTGGGATGGGGTTATTCCTGGCACAGCTCTTCCAAGGGATGCGTGGACCTCTCCTGGCACGCAGCCTCCCGGTGCCCCGTTGGCACCCCGGCTCCTGGGTGCTGCCTCCTCCCTGCTGCTCCTTGGCCGGATGTCACAGGAGCAGGAGAATCAATGTGGCATTTTGAATGCATAAACAATTCCTGAGACAAATCCAAAGATGGTTTTCCGGAGTTCGCTCCGGGTTTGACTTTGGCTCTCGGCAGCGTTGGCGTCCTCAGCAAGGCCCGTGTCGAGCCGGGCTCGGCGTGACTCAGCTCGAGAGTCAGAGAGGGGTTTGTCACAAGGGCCTGGAGGGACAGGACACAGGGAATGGCTTCCCACTGCCAGAGGACATGGGATTTTAGGGAGAAATCCTTCCCTGTGAGGGCAGTGAGACCCTGGCACAGGTTGCCCAGAGAAGCTGTGGCTGCTCCATCCCTGGAAATGTCCAAGGCCAGGTTGGAGCAACCTGGGCTAGTGGAAGGTGTCCCTGCCCATGGCAGGGAGTGTGACTGGATGGTCTTTAAGATCCCATCCAACCCAACTAATTCTGTGATGATTCTGTGTCTCAGTCCCAGACAGGGTAAAAATCAAAGTGCCCTTGGGTTTTCCACTGGTGAGGTTATGAAGTCCCTGTGGCAGCCTTGATATTGCAGACAAAAATCTCTCTTTCATCATAAATCCTTTAGTCTCTAATTCTGTATTTTTTTCCTCTTGATGGTAGGAGACTGTACAGCCACCATATAAAATACATTAAATGTCAGGGCAGTTTAGCATCTCACAAGGGCAGAGGGTTGATGTTGATGATCCATCTGATCCTTGCCCTTATTTTGTCATATTTACATATGGAGCCACTTAAAGAAGATGAGGATTAAAAAAATTGTGCAAGTTGATTGAGTATAACTTCAGATTTCTGAGACGTTCATATATCCCTGACTACTCTGAAACACTTGGAAGCACAAGATTCAGGCTTTTGTGGCCTAATCAACAGCTGTGTATTCCCCCTCCCCTTATTTTCCTTTCTCCTTTTAGATTTATGAATTAGTTTTCCCCTTCAGCAGATTGTTTTTTCTTTATCTTTCCTACTTAGATAGTGTAAAAAGTAATTAAGATAATCTTATCAAAGGAACATGAAACAGAAATTTAACTGATTAAATTTCAGACCAATTAGTCATACAGAAGCCTTTGTGTGGACCTTCTGTGGATTCTGCACTGCTTGTACTTTCCATTTCCTATTTTCCAAAGGCATGAAGTTAGGAAATTGCATTCCATGGAGATGGTAATTAACTTTGGTAATTAAAATACCACCTTCGTAGCAGATAACCAGGCAGCTTCAGGTCAGTGACAATTTCTGATGTGACACATTTAATCTTATGGAAGACTGAAATGTAAGAAATTATGTGAGTAATTTGGGTGGGTGGGTTGCCGTGTCTGTTCTTGATGAAATCCATCCAAGAGGATGGAACAGGGAAAAAGGGGCGTTTGAATTTTGGTCCAGGACTTAAAATTTTCCATATCTATTTCATATTACTTTATTTCACCAAATTTCTTGCTTTGTATATGGAACAGCAAGTGTTAAAGTATTAAATTATCTGTATGACCTCCAAATAGGTGATTTTTAAAATGTAGTTAATCTGCACATGGTCTACAGATTATTATTTGTTCTATATGAAAAAGAGAGCAAATGTGATATTTCCCTGTTTCACCAAGGAGGACCCAGATAATCTTGAGACATTAAACAGAAGGTGAGGACAAAAAGCAAATGTCAGTTCTACCTCTAGAGAATTTAACTAGATGGAAAAAAAGCTTTTCCATTGTCAGAAGAGATGCCCTTTGGCCATAAATTGAGTTGATGATTTGCCATGTGAAAGCAGAACTTTGTTAAAATAAATTGCAATGAAATGGACCAAAATACATTTTCATACATCTCATTAAAACCTGGACTTGAGAAATGCTATTTTTTTGGGGGGTTTATTGCAAATATAGAAGATTAATTGTCTTCATATGTAGATCAAAACAAAGAAGTTCCTGTTCCAATAGTACAAATATTGCAGTATTGGTCTTTTGCAGACCAAAAGAAATAGTTGTGCTTGATATAAGAAAGTGGTAGAAAAAAAAATCTGAGTGAAATAAAATGGCAAAAAGATATATAAAAAAAAAGATCTTTCAAGGTTTGGATATAGAGGCTTTTTTGTCAGCAAGCACAGAGGAATGGTGGGGGAGGGATGAAGGGTCTGCTGAACACTAATATCAGAATAGATCTATATAGTTATTGGGAAGTCAAACTAAAACTTTTCATATAGAAAATTGCAATTAAATATTTTCACAGATGTCATTATTTTCTACAGATGTCTGCTCACTCTCTAATTTTAGAGCCTCCTTTGAAAGAAAAGAAAGATTAGTAATGAGATGAAAGTTGACTTTAAAATAAAAGGAAGATTAGTAATGAGATGAAAGTTGGCTTTAACTAAAAAGAAATTAGCCCCTTAAAAGGAGATTATTAATTACAGCTGTCTTCAAATAAGGCAGAAACAAGCCTTGAGGAAGCAGATTATCAGTGTTTGTAAGAACTGAGCCCAAGGTGTGTGTGTGTGTGTGGAGTATTCAAAGCCCTGAAAACCAAGTGTTGGGAGAGCAGGTGGTGGGATGGAGCTGGTGAATAATCCTCTAAACCTCATCAATACCCAACCAGGGCACAAATGAGGGTGGAGGAGAAGAGTCTGAGTTGCCGATGGCAACGGAAGCAAAAGTAGATCAAAGGCAAAGTTGCCTGTGCCCAGCACTAACAACTTTGCTACCCCGATTCACTGGGTGATTTGCTGCAATCTCTTGATCAGAACAGAATTATAAATGAGGGGATTATTAAATATTTTAAGGAACAAAATATTTAGGCTGTGGTTCAAAGCCTTTTTTTTTTTATCAGTACTAAATCAGCAGAGACTTGGAGAGTGGTGTCAGCCAGGGAGCAGCAGAGTGGAATTCTGTGTGGCAGATACCCAGGAAAGAGATGGCTTGGGAAGAAACTGGATGTAATGTCTCATGGAGCATTATATCATCACCAGAATGACCCTTTGGGGCAATTGGAGAAGAGCAGCTGGATCCTGGATACACCACTGGCTCCCTGCAGGCAGCAGATCCTCATCCCAATTCTGTATCTTCCACTGCAGGTTCAGGCCAGCCAAGTAAATACCTGTTTTTAAGGTGACTTCACTAAATATAGGACAATTCTGGTCCGTGCCAGTTTTTCTTCAAGCCCAAATAACTTGTTTCTAATCTTTACTAACAAATTATTTCAGCTCAAGAAAAACAAAACACCTTTTTCTCTCACAGCAGAGATTGGAAGGAGGGCTCTCAATGACAGGTATTCCCACATGCTTTTTATCTCCCTTCAAAAGCTTTGTGACCTGTTTACATGGGATGTTGTAATTGAAGAAACTCTTTACTGGATGTTTTTTAACCTTGGGTTCCTGCTGTGAGGAGCCCTCTCTGGAAGGGGGGTTTGGAAGGAGGTTACCTGCCCCCAGGTTTCTGGGAAAAAGAAGCTTCAGTTTGAAGCTCTGTCTGGTCTGGCAAAAGGAGTTGGACTTCAAAGGCAGCTGCTCCTTGATTTATGTTCAGAGCTGAGCTTTCTTTCCACTTGCTGATGCCCCAGAGCCATCTCTGGAGTAGGTATAATCCCAAGTTGGGAAAACCTGGAATAACAGCTCCTAGCTCACCTTTTCTGCTTTGAAAGTTGATTTCTTTTGGATGAAAGACATAAGATTGCATGGACAATGCCTAAAAAGACACAGTGCTTTCATAGCCCTTCTCTCCCAAGTTTCTGCTCTGCACAAAAGTTATCTGTTACGAAAAATAGGGAAAGAAATTGCAATTAGTGCCAAAATGAATAAGGAATTTGGCTGGTGCTTGTTACCCAGACAAGGCTCAAGGTAAATGACGTAGCTCAAGACAAGTAGAAAAGTCACTCTGAATGCAAGTCATTGTGACAAAATCAAGAGGTTTTAGAAAATTATTAAACCTTTCTGAAAGTGGAAGTTCAGGGCTGTCCCGGTGAATATTAATGTCTCCCATAAAAGAGGTTTTTTGTTCATGAAGTCCAAGATCATACAATCAGCAGAAATTCAAAATTAATCTTTATAGTGTGATAAAGGAGCGAGATAAGATCAAAGAAAAGATGTATCTGAAGGGAAAAGTCAGCCAGGGAAATAATGGTATCATGTAAAAAATATTCCAACATCTGTGGTCCCTTCTGAAACTTGCTGTGTGGAAAGGAAGGTTTTACTTACCAGGATTGGGGGTTTTTAATTATTTTTATTTGATGAATGAGAAATCCAGGGAATCCTTAACGAGATGAGAGGCTTTTCCTCTTTGTCTTTGCATGTAACCTTGATGTCTGAGAGTGTAACCAAACCTGAAAAGCCCTGCAGTGAGATTTGGGAGTATCAGATAGACAAATTAAATAATGAGGGTATTTGGGGATGATTTTCAGAGTGAACTTGGAGGTTCCAGAGCCCAAATAAAGCAATGAGTAAGTTAAGGACCCTCACAGTGTTGTTGCCCTGACTTGGTTCTCTCTCAGCCACCTTGCCAAGTTTTGGTGGTTTGCTGGTTGCCTTTGCCATCCTTGGTGGATCTTTTCCCTTCTGTTCCAGGTTCAAAAAAACCTCTTATCTTGCTTCTAATTCTCCTGGCTTTGTGCCTGGAAATGGCCATCCTGGTGTTATCATGTGCCATCACAGCTTCCTGGTCTGATGGTCCCTCTGTTGGAATTTCCCAGATCCCAAATGGGTTACAGCATCCTCAGCCATGAGCAGCCATGCCCTGACCCCAGAATGTCATTTTTCCAAGCTCCTCTGATGGGAAGATGCCCAGAACAGTTGGCATCAATAAATCACAGCAGCTCTTTGCTGCTTCCTCCACAGGCCAGGGTGAGGTAGTGGAGCTGCTGCTTCCAGGAGATGATGATCACACCAAGTTCTTCTTCCCATCAGATAGACTTGTTCTTCCTTCTGTATTGCAGATCTCAAGCTGGGTGACACCACAGCATGTTAATTATTGGCAGAGCTTTGGGATCAATCCATTCCAGCCTGTCCTGACAAGGAGAGGGAGGTTGGGCAGCAGAGCAGGGCACACAGCAGCAATTGGTTCTGTACCATTTAATTTGGTAATAACCAGTAATTTACAGCGAGGCTTTATTGTCTTAACAGGAATACTAATGAAATGTGCTCTCTTCTGTCTGAATTTAGGAAGGTCACTGGTGAGAGTTTTGCTATCAAGTGCCTACTATGTGTTTTTGGTGGGGCCAATAAACTTAGTATAGACTTTTTATTAGTCTAGTCTGGAGGTAAAACTAATGTGGGTTATACTTCATATATTGCTTACTAAGCTCTCTAGGAAGCTTATGGACAAAAACTGCCATAGAGCTGTAAAATGTTGGGAATAATGTTGGGATGAAATTAGCTGGAATGAATGTTGGCTGTAGACTTCACCTCATGGCAGTGGTGGTGGGGTTTTTTCCCCTTCTTGTTTGCAGTGGCTGAAAATTCAGCCTGAATTAATATTTTGCTGTAACTGAAGCAGAGTTTAGTAGGAAGAAACCTCCTTTCATACCATAATATTTTCATATTTGAACTTCAGCAATTGAGGGTTGGTTTTGTGGGGTTTTTTTTCTATACTTGGCAAGCTGATAATTTTTTAAATTTAAACACAGTTTTGCTTCCCCAACCACTTGAACTTAGGGCTCTTCCAAAATGTGACGGGCTGTTTTGAGGTCTTCAGGAGCAAATGGAGAAGCCTTAGAAATACCTACTTAACCCATTCACCTGTAGAGATGAAAACATTCCTCAGAACACTAAAAGTAAGGTGTTTTTCTCATATTCATAGCTTTGTAAAAATTTTTCTGTGAGTAAAGTACAGACAGTCAGGAACAGCTCCAATTCCATAGTGTCATAGTCGAGTTTCTCATCCAAAAGCGAACGGGTAACTTAGGATAAAATAATTTTGCCCTCCTACATGTTACTGTAAAGCATGAGGAAGTATCTGAGTGGTCCCATGTGACCTGAGAGCACTCTCCACATGCTTTCAGAAAATCACATGTGTAAGTGTTTGGTGGCCAGAGGGACTCTGGAGGGGGCCAGGAGAAGGATGTGAGAGAAGGAGCTGGATTGTTTCCAGCTGGATTCGTTCAGCAGCAGGTCCCTGTGGTTGTGCTGAGAGAAACCTTGGGGAGAGGCTGTTTGAGGGAGAAGAGCAGTGTAATTATCTCTGACAACGGGAGGTGGAAGGAGCAGAAGAGCTGAAGAGCTGCAGGCCCAGGAGCTCATCACGGGACTGTCCTTGGGGCCAGCGAGGTGCCACCCTGCCGAGGGGAACAAGGTCAGGCTTTGTTGTCCTTGGACAATTCTCTGTATCCGAGCTCTCTGAAGTGAGCAGTAGGTGCAGGAATGATCATTTGTTGGAGCAGTGATGCTCCAGCAGGGTTTGTGGTTAATGAAGTTCATCTCTCCGTGCTCCTCGCGGAGCCGGTGCCTTATGGATTCATCTCGTGTTGCAAAGCCCACGTGTGTTATTTGAATGAGCCACAGGGTCCTCGGGGATGGGATGTTCAGCCAGCCTGTGCTCTCTCTCTGGAAAAGTCTCTTGAGCAGATACATAATTGAGATGTACATCTCTGATGTGTGGGACAGAGCAGACACAGCAGCACGTTGGGGAAGCTGCAAGAGAAGCAAAACCACTTTCAGTGCTGTTCTGTCTTCCAGTAGATGAAAATGTCACTGGATTTATCCTCCACCCAAATTTCCAAGGGGTAGATGAGAACCAAGCCTGCTGGTAACTGAGGGCATCTTCTTGGTGTTCCTTCTTCACAGTTCTGTTCAGATCACTGAAATCTAACATTAGAGAATTTTACTTTTTTGTTGTTGCTAAGAAGGTTTTAAGGAGAAATGTGTAACAAGTGTTGGGTGACCTTGCAGGGAAAATGCTGGGCTCCTCACCTGGAAAATGTGGGACCTGTGAACTGAAGTCCCACCATGGCAGGAAGGCCGTGTCGGGCAGGGATAGATGAATTCCAGATGGTTTAGGACATAAGTCCAGCCTCGATCTCATACAACTTTCTGTACAAGGAACAGCCCAGCTGCTTTTCAGTAGATTTTTCACTGCTGTAAACTTGTTTAAAATCCTTCTAAAAAAAGCCAATGCAGTGATATCTGTGTGCTGTGAGTGAATGCCTCGTGTAATTGTTTATTAATATGAAACCGGTGCAGAGATGGTAATAACATCAAAATACATTTGAGTTATCTGCAGTGAGGCGTTGGAGAAGTTGTGTGGGAGAGACCTGTGCAGCATCTGGAGTTAAATGTGTAACTTTTAACTTAGTGCAGGGCACATGTTATGAATTCCTGAGCATCTTCGTGGCTGTGAGGCTGAGGGGAGCTCAGGGCTGTCATCACCTCGCAGGGCCGAGTCTTGTGTACCTACAACTGGAGCACGGGCTGCTGCTTCATAGCATATTTTATAGCATAAAAATCTCGTAGACCTGAATATCATGGGTCAGGAGCACAACAGATGCTGTGATCTGAAGGAACGTTTCAATGGAGTCAGTTTTAATGACATTTGAAAGAGATAACTGGGCTGCAGATACGAGGGGGTGACATATGGCAGAGCAGATATGGGTTTGCCTCCCACAGCTTGTCTTCGTCTCTGACCTGAGCAGAGTAGAAGGGAACCTGCCTGGCAAGAATATTGAATTCTGGCTTTTTTGCATATTTATTTCATCTAGGGAGAGAGTTTTCTTCGAGTGCTTATCCCTGCTGAAAATGAATCATTGTTTTTAATGTCATCGAAGCAACAGTGTGGGGAATAAACCTTGGTGTGTGAATAACTCTGTGTGTGTGGAGAGGCTCTGCACCTTTCCTTATCTGATGGTTTGAATCAAAACTCATGTCAGGGCTTGAAAAGGTTCAATGGTTTTGAAGACAAGCAGCGCTGTGAGAATTTCTATTGCTATTCACCCCTTGTACGATGAAAAATTGAAGTTATGAGGAAGTTTTATCTTGTATCTTTAATCATATGGAATTGTAGAAACATAAATGGCTTGGGTGTTGGAAGGGACCTTAAAGCCCATCCAGTGCCACCCCTGCCACGGGCAGAGACACCTTCCACTAGCCCAGGTTGCTCCAAGCCCCGTCCAACCTGGCCTTGGACACTTCCAGGGATGGGATGTTTAAAGGTAATTTAGTCCAGCCCTCAACACTAATATCATTGTTTAATTATGAGGTCATTGCAATGAAATAATGGAAACGGGAAACTGCCTTAGAGATGTTAATTACACCTGAGTCTTTGTTGGGAAGTGGGATCACAAGGATTTTGGCTTCTGCCAAAAAGCTGCTCCTGTGCAGTCCATGAACACAAAGCATCAACCCTCCTATGTGCAGGATCTGGTATCTCAGTGGCAATTTCTTGGGTCTTTTTTTAAACCTATGGCATTTTCTCCTCTGTTTGGAAAAAAACTTAAAAGTAAAATTTAGAAAGACCACTGTTCACTGAAAATATTTAGGCAAAAGTATCACGGTTGAGTCGTGAAGAAAACATAAATTCCGGAGGCTTTAAGTTTCTCGGTGATAACCTGTAAACACGTGTGAAAACTGTGTATATGTGTACATTTACAAAATTGGCCTTTTTCCCCCCAAATCTCTTTTCATTATAAAAAGCTGTAAAAACCTGATGGAAAAGCTGGATGACAGAAAATAACCAATTCTCAATATCACTTTATGTTGTCGTAACACCCGAACGCCGATGCAGCTCTATAAACACCCAGGAGAGCACAATCTGTCTTGAACAGCTTACAAGTAAAAGGAGATTTTTTTTTATTATTTTTTTTTTTTAAGACATAAAAGGTAAATTGGTGTTTGGCTCTTGCTGAAAATCACTGAGCACCTCGTTCTGCTGAGCACTGTTGAAAATCCCACCCAAAGCCCCTCTTGGTTCACGTGAAACAACGGGAATGTGCAGTAAAAGATCTGACAGCTCCTTTTCCCCACCTGTTTTCTTTATAAGTTGCTAATCTTTCTCCTTAAAGATTATATGTGATACTGAAAATATATTAGTGGGTGGGTCACAGACCAGAGGACTCGTAAAAAAGAAGGAAAAAGGGAAAAGGCTGCGGCCGGCTGGTTTCCATCTCCTCCCGGGCTGAATTAAGAAAGATGTTTTTCTCCCCACTGCTCCTCTATCTCCCTCCTTTCCATTTTCTGCATTATGTTTCCTCCTCCAGACTGTGGCAATGGAGCTGAATGCTGATGAGACCATTGGCAGCCTGTCCCCAGACAGAACTTTTTAAGGTCATTTCTCCTGGTTCTCAGTTGCTTGACCTGCTCATTTCTCTTCCCCAACCATGGTAGGCTGCCCAATTACACACTGTTATTTTTATGATACTTGCTTGTCCTTCCCAGCCTTAATCTTCCTTTATTGCCAGGAACACTCACAGTCTCTGTAGTCTACTTAGAGCTAAAGTTCATAAGAGAAATGGTTTAAATTGACAGTTTCAAACGAACAATCAGGAGCGCATGTGGTGATGGGGCCGAATAGGTTTTCCGTGGCTGTAGGTAAAAGCAATTCCTGAGGAGATACTCACTGTGCAGGTGAGCACAGCTGGCATGGAGGAATCCTTGGGATGAGAGTGACCTTTGGAAGGGGAGATTGCACACAGTTGGCAGGATTGTGTTGCTTTTATAATGGTGTAGCTGTGTGTTTTCCTAGACCTCAATAAAATATCCTCCCATCTCTTGTTCTCCATTCCAGGCAAAGTCAGGGGTTTGTTACTCTATTTGTTCATTTTATTCCAAATTCTACAGCCCTTCTGTATACAGTCACTTGCTGAGTAAGACCATCAATTATTTATTGTCATGCTGGTCACAGGGTTTGTGCACTGGTCACTTGGAAGAAGAGGTGGAGGCAGATGACAGGTCTGAGCATTGAAACATGAGCTCTGTTATCCTCTGATGTGTGAGGTCCACACACTGTGAAACAGCATCATAAACTGGTGAAATAAATTCCCTTATATCAAATTCACTTCCTTGTTCCAGCAAGGACAAGCTCAGCATCAATAAAAGGAAATTGCTCTGAGGGAGAATCTGCAAGTTACTCGTGTGGACGTGCGAGTTTTCCGCAGGGTTTGATGGGATATTGGGAAGGAATCCTTCCCTGGGAGGCTGGGGAGGCCCTGGCACAGGTTGCCCAGAGAAGCTGTGGCTGC
>JAWWLV010000024.1:2009687-2040207 GCA_035041135.1 Platyrinchus mystaceus | reverse complement strand
GGTTTCACCACTGGGCAGTGCTCAGCGTTTCATCTCTGGGCAGTGTTCAGGGTTTCATCACTGGGCAGTGTTCAGGGAGCACTGGGCTGGAACTGGGAAAGCACATACAGATATGTGAGCGTGTGTTGGCAGGGACTGTGCTGTGGGCATGATGTGGCAGAGGGAACAAGGGGTAAGCTTAATTTTGGAGGGGGAAGTTATCATAGAATCACAGAATAAATGTCCTGAGTTGGAAGGGACCCACAAGGATCATGGAGTCCAAAACCTGGCCCTGCACAGGACACCCCAACAATCCCCCCCATCCCTGAGAGCATTGTCTAAACGCTCCTTGATCTCTGGCAGCCTTGGGGCTGTGCCCACTGCCCTGGGGAGCCTGGGCAGTGCCAACCACCCTCTGGGGGAAGAACTTTTACCTGAGGTCCAACCTGAGCCTGCCCTGACACAGCTCCAGCCATTCCCTGGGTGCTGTCCCTGCTCACACAGAGCAGAGATCGGAGCTGCCCCTTGGGAGCAAGCTGCAGATTGCAATGGGTAGTATCAGGTATTTGCTGAATTCTGAAAGATCTGATGATGTCCTTGAGGCTGCACCAAGCTCCCTGTCCAGAGGGGAGGTGAGCAGTGTCCATACAGCTTCCCTAGGTAGATGGCTGTGTAGGACAGGGAGATGTCTTTTGTGGACACATGACACCAGATGACATCACCCCCCTGGTAACTGTCATACAGCACAAACGGGTCTCACTGCCCTGTTTCCAAGCAAGAAACTCCTATAGGGTTGATATGATTTTGCTGCCTTAACAGCTTTCTTCTTTAACTCCTCAGGGTGACCCAGCTCAGCGAGGGCATTTAGAGGAAGCCGCTTTCCAATTGCAGCAGATTTTCCGGATTGATATTTCCATTGCCTTGAATATCCTCGGTAATGTGGACTTGGGCTTGTTTTGCCCTTAAACCACAGGTTTCTCATTTTGGAGGACCTCCAAAGCGTTGCAGGTCTTGTGTGAAGGCAGAGATGGCATATACCCAAGCTGAAGCCTCCTTTCAGCAATTTTAACTGTGCTCTGAGAGATTTATTGCCCTTTGTCCCATCCTGCCATCAGATTTATATCAGCATATTTCAATCCAGACTTGGTTGAAGCCTGCACTCTTGTCCTGACATCTGTAGTTGGAAATTAAGCCATCTCTGTCTTTTTTGCAACACAAGATGTCACATCCCTTGTATCCTTTTGTGTTGTCTGAGCTCATGGTCTTTCTGGCAAGCTGTAAAAGCAATTGCAGAATTGCAACTCTAAGAAAGGCTGAGGGAGATGCAGTGATCTAAGAGAAGTCCCTGCCCTATATACACCACTAGTTGCAACCCTGAAGAGCAGTGTGAGCCATACGCTGTGTTAGCCCGTGATCCCTCTTTGTAGCAAGGCTGGAAAAATCCCTAAAATGCAGTGTTGCTGTTTTCCTTGTGGAAACTGTGGAGTGAGGGTTCTTGAGCCAGCTGGAAGAGGCCTGGAGCACTTGGCATGAGCCAAGGAAGGCTCAGTGGCTGAGGGGGAGGTCGCTGCCTTCGGGGCTGAGTTCCGGCCCTTGCGTTTGCCCTGTTCTGACGTTGTGTTCTCCTCAGGGGTCGAGAGCATGAGGGCAGGGCACTGCAGGACAGGCTTCACCTGCTTCAAACTGGCTGCTGATCGAGGCTACAGCAAAGCCCAGTTCAACGTGGGCCTGTGTTATGAGCATGGCAGAGGCACGGAGAAGGACCTGGAAAAGGTATCCATGGCTTGTAGGTTTGTGTGCAGCACAGACCAGGAGAGTGGTCTCCGTTGGGTGCTCAGGAGCTTTTTCCTTTGTATGGGTGTGACAGTCATGGAATATCCTGAGCTGGAAGGAACCCACAAGGATCAAGTCCAACCCCTGTCCCTGCACAGGACACCCCAGCAATCCCACCCTGTCCCTGAGAGCATTGTCCAAATGCTCC
The DNA here is from genome assembly GCA_035041135.1 of Platyrinchus mystaceus. Taxonomy (NCBI): domain Eukaryota; kingdom Metazoa; phylum Chordata; class Aves; order Passeriformes; family Tyrannidae; genus Platyrinchus; species Platyrinchus mystaceus. The sequence continues at coordinate 2,038,247 of JAWWLV010000024.1, read as the reverse complement.
TTGAGCTCTCTCAGCCCTGGGGCCATGACCACTGCTCTGGGGAGCCTGTTCAGTGCCCAGGCTCTGAAGACTTAGTGGAAACTGCTAGAAATAATATAAATTGCAGGTTTGCAGAGCTGACTTCAGTGCCATTGATCCCCTCAGAGATGTGCTCCGAGATCCCCTTTCCCACAGCTGCTGAGGGCTTCTCCAGGTGCACAGGCTGTGCCACCGGCACCCAGGAGGGTACCAAGGAGAAACCTGTCATGTTGCTGGATTTAAGACACCACTGAACATCCGAGGGCTTCCTAAATCTCCAGTTTGAGAACAGTAACTACAGCCTGCCACCTAGTGCAGGCTGGCTGCAGCCAGCAGCTGCTGGAGCTGGGAAGAGCTGCAAAAGCAGCTTCTTTTGAGTAGTTGTTGGGCCAGTGCCACTCCCTTCAATTTGGGGAGGTTTGAGTAGAGCAGGCAGGGTGGTTCCAGGGCTCTGGAGTAGTCACAGCCCACTGTCTGGTTTAACAAAGCTGCTGTTCCTCAGCGGGGAGGGGTGGGAGAGCTGCTGGGGCAACCATGAGCAGCTTGTGATGGATCTAAACAGGGGTTAAGCTTGACCTGCCCAGAGAGGGGTCACATCATGTTCCAGGGCATATATTAGCTGGCTCACACGGGGGGGTTTCTCTCTTTGCAGGCAGCTCTTTATTACTGCCACGCTGCCAGCAGCTGCCACGCCATGGCCCAGTACCGCTATGGGAGGTACCTCCTGCAGCACAGCCCTGGCCAGCAGTGGGACAGGCTCCAGAGGGCCCTGACATTCCTGGAGCGAGCAGCAACGGCTGGGATCACAGAGGTCAGTGTGTGCAGCCTGGGGGGCCACAGGAGAGAGCCAGCAGAGAACCCTGACTGAAGGGCTTGAGCCACGAGACATCCTAGAAAGTATCGTTTGTGGGACTAGAAGCAAAATTCTTCCAACATACTTATCCCTGCTCACAGCAGGGGGGCTGGAACTAGGTGATCTTTAAGGTCCCATCTAACCCAAACCACTCTGTGGTTCTCTGATTATTTATTTATATTCCTGACAGTGTTTGGGAGACAACCCTGCCTGCACATGGGAGCTGGGTACCAGCTGTGTCAGCACACTGAGTGTCTGTTTTTAATGTGGCTATTGGATCAGAGCGTTGAGAACTGACCTGCACTTGAAAACATAGCTCAGTGTTCCATCTCCTTTCAATTCCAAGTGTTGCTTTGCTGGAGGAACTTCCATGAAATGCTTGAAGTAAGAACAGATCCTCATTTTGTAGCTGTGACTTTGGAGATGACTCATCCCTGTGGATCTGTGTACCCTGCCCTCCTTTCCCTCTCTCCAGAAGATGCATTTAGGCCCATGTGCCATCTTCTGTGAGTGCCAGTCGTGCTGGCAGTGCCTGTGCCTCCTGTGCCACCCTGTTCCAGGAAGTGCATCTGCTGGATCTCATGGACAGCTCATGAGTCAAAGCCATTCCCTGGCTCTGCCTCCCACAGTGCAGTTCGAAAGGATATTCTGGCTTTTACAGGGTTGGGATGGTGATGAGAACTGCGTGTGTGGTGGAGTTGATAGATAAATGGGATTTTTTTGTGTGTTTACCATGTCAGGCTGATTTTTCCTGGTCCAGCCACCCTTCTCCCAACAGGCTCTGCAGCAAACAGGGTCCTTGGGACACTTGTCTTGACACAGCATTTGAGCAACTTGCAAAATCAGCAACAGAACTGGAGTAATAAGGGGAAAAAAACTGGCTGATCTGTACCCTGTGTGGTTTTGTTGCAGGCACAGGCTTATCTTGGAGTGTTCTACATGAGGGGGCTGCAGCCCCAGGAAAAGAGGGGTCTGAAGTACCTGCTGCTGGCAGCAAACAGTGGTGTAAGTAATCCCTCTGCAAGCTCTGACTGTCCTCAGTTTGGGATTGTTTCAGGTTATGGGTGGCAGATTCCAGGGCTTGGAAAAGGGACCGAGTGTCAGGATTTTACTGCAGTGTGAAAGGACAGAGTGGAGTCTTGGTGCATCTTGGAGAGGAAACAGGCCCCAGGCACAGACCCTACAAAACATGAAGGCAAGAACAACCCTGTTGGAGTTCTTAAAGCACCAGTGCTTGTATCCATCCAGCAGAATTTGACACGTTTCCCATTATGGAGCATCTACACCCTCTTCAGTCAAAATCTTTCACTACTTCATCATTTTTAGAACTTTGTTGTGTCTGTCTCAAATCTGTTTTTCAGAATTGGCCTGTTGTTTCTTGCCTTCTGTAGAGAGGATGAAAGGACTATTTCTGGATTCATTTTTTCTTCAGGGACCTTTAACATACTTAAATACTTGAATCTCCTTTCACCCTTCCTCCATTGTTGCAGTTTCTCCTTACGGTCACGTTGTCTAAATCTCCAACAATTTTCTTGCTTCCGCTTTCTCCAAGTGACCCAGGCTTGTTTTCTTTGAAGGGCAGTGCCACAGTGTGGGCACAATACTGCTCCTGAACCCTCAGCAGCACTCAGAGGAGCACGAGTGTGACATCCCATGTCTTGCAGCCAGGTTTCTGCATCCCACTGTTCTGTTTCCTTACAGCACTGCCACACTGTCCCCTTGTTTTCAGCTGCATTGTGAGAGCAAGCTTTTTTCTGAAGAACTTGCTCATTTTAACTTCAGTTCCCACAGCTTTTGTGCAATGGAAAATAATGAATAGCCATTCCCTGTTCTGCTGGCTAATAGTTCTGGTTGGGGTGCCCTTTAGTGTGTCCTCTCTGAGTCATTCCTTTTGCAGGCTGCACAGCTCTGGTTTAGTTTGTCTCCCTGTGCAGTTACACTATTTCACTTTGCTTGTCAGCCTTCTCTCTATTTTTCTAATTCTCCTTTGACCACTTTAAGATGCTTGGACTAAAATTGGACTCAGGATGGAGGTATGCCATGGATTTCACATAATGAGATCCTCTGCTTTGTTCTGTATTCCCTTCCAATAATTCCTAATACTGTTTGCCCTTTTGCCTGACACTGAGCAGTGATTAGATGGTCTCAGGGAACTATCACAGTGTGATATCACAGATTTCTTTCTATCAGCACTACTTTGCATTTGGCAATACTGTTTCTTTTTTGACTGTGTTGCCCACTCTTAGTCTTGTGAAAGCTTCTCTAGTTAATTCTGTATAGTAAGTTTGACCACTCTGAACAACATTATATCACTTGCAAACTTTGCCACTTGGGTTTTCACCCTCTCTTTAGAGTGCAGGCACCGTCAGGTCACTGGTGGGACTAGGCCTGACCAGCCACAGCAGCTCAGACATCTGGTACACAGTATGTAGTCTAAATCTGCTAAAGATCTCTCAGAAGCTGCATCACTGGCTCCTTTCTTCCAGCCTGGAGTCAGATGTGTGTGCTGCACAATATCACACTGAATTATTAAACAGATGATTGTCATTTACTGATAAGCCCTTAACAACACCAAATCTGTCAGGTACCCCCCAGGAGATCAGTGTTTGGCATGTTTTGGTCACAGTTCTCAGACCCCATCCACCCTTCCTCATCTCTGGTTCCCAGTGGATGCTGGCTGTGGATGTGGCAGAGCCTCAGCTTTGAGGGCATGGGCTCCCTGGGATGGAACCCCCCATGCTCTCCTGTGAGAAGAGTCCATGGGTGTGTTCCCTTCCCACTACCCTGGAGTATGAATTGGTGTTTAGTTGGTTAAAAGGATGCTGGGTATGGGTGAAACAAGGACAGTCCCATTTAGTACAACTCCAAAAAAAGGCACAGCAAGTCCTGGATTCAGTGTTTGCCTGGTTGTTCCTGGGTGCTGGAGCTGAGCAGGGAACTCTGACAAGTGTCCTTCCAAACACTGCTCTGCAGAGAGCTCTATTCTACTTTGGTTCCCACTTTTTATCCTCCCTTATTTCATACAAGCAGCCATAGAATATCAAACCCATGTTAAAGAGTGCTTTGGAGAACTGAGCCTGACCTCCACATTTCCAAGGATATCTCAGTCACTTCTGCCATGCTAATTTGGGGATCTGCTCTCCTTGCAGCCTTGTGTCTGAGGTGCTCATCCTGGGAGAGATGGTTGGTGCAGCACTTCTGATTGAACCCTGTCTCTTGTCACAGCTGAAGTGCCAATCCTTCAACAAGTTTATCTCATCTCTAAAGGAGTTTATTGCTGTCATAAACTGAGACTTGCAACATTTTGCAAAGCACCCACTCACTGAGTTCCTCACTTGCCTCTACCAGCTACATCCCAGACAGCAACACTTGCAATATGTTCTTTTCTCATGGCTTTATTAGAAAACTTGCTACTTGATTTTTTTTTTCCCTTCTTTTCTTGTCTTTTTTTTTTTTTTTGCAAAGCCTTGTTTAGATCATGTTTCTGGCAGCCATACTCTTCAGGTTGTGCAGCTGGAAAGGTCTGTGTGACCACTAGCCCATGCAGTCTTTTTAATGTCATCAAGACTCTTGTCTTGATTTCCTGCCACCTGAGACCCTTTTCTTCCCATTGGATCTCAAAGATAAAGTGCACAGTCACACATAAACATGGCACAGGTTTGGATTTGGCTTCACTGACCCATGTGCAGTGACACCCTTTACTTTCTAGTTCGTTTTCGGCACTTACACGTGTCTGAGTGGTTCAAGTGCTTTCTCTCTCAGTGTTTACTTGCTTGATTTCATTTCTGCTGCTTGAGATTTCTACTGCAATAGCATCAGGCAGGGCTGAGCTGGACAGTAGGCTGCCAGGGGGAGTCTTCCAGCTCTTGGCAGCAAGTACCTCTGTGACATTTGTTAGTTTCTTCAAGACTTCGGTGTGAAGTGTTGCAGGGCAGTCCCGGGGTGTGCTCGGAGTTTGGGTGGGATCAGGATGTGGGTGCAGCCAGGGCTGCAGATCCTCTCAGCTCTGACCCCTGAGACAATCAGGATGCTCTGCAGACCCAGCTGTTCCTTTGTTCCCCTGACACAGACCTAGGTGTTGAAGGGAAGTCAGTGAAATTAATTGGAAAGGGATAGGAAGGAGCAGAGCCAGAGATAGCTGGGGAGAAATTCTGCTTTGCTGTGTGCTCAGAGGAGGGACTAAAATACTAAATTACTGAGGGATAGAGGGGTGAACTTAAGAAGGTGACCAAAGATAGAGCAGTAAACTTTAAAGAAGGTGTTACAGATTCTGTGTTCTCCTTTCCTGTGCTGTTGTCACTTCTCCCTGTGCTCTCTCCTGTGCCAGGATGCCCAAAGCAGGTACCACGTGGGTGTTTGCTACGAGCAGGGCCTTGGGGTGCAGCAGAACCTGGCAGAGGCACTGAGACACTACAGGGAGGCAGCTGCTGCTGGGAACAGGCATGCCCAGGAGAGACTGAGGCTGTGGGAAGAGGAGCTGGAAGGTACCACGGGGTGGTGGAGGGTGTGGGTCTGCAGGGGGACTGACCCCATAATAGTGGGGCCTGTATTGCCAGAGGAAGGGTCACATAGAGCCGTGGCACTAAGGAGTTCTTTTGACTGAAGGGAAGGGGCTACTTTTCCTTTTCAGTTATTTCCACTTCTGACCAGCTCTTTCCAGTCCAGCTGAAGTGGAGAAGCCATTCCCATAGTCTGATGTGTCACAATCATTTAGGTTGGAAAAGACCTCTAAGATCATTGAGTCCAGCCTTTCACAGTGTCAGCCAGGTTGGATGGGGCCCTGAGCAACCTGGTGCACTGGAAGGTGTCCCTGCCCATGGCAGTGGAGTTGGAATGAGATGATCTCCAGGGACCCTTCCAACCCAACCCACTCTGTGATTAATATCTTGTTTTTCTGTCCTTTCAGATGTGCAGACAAAGCATCCGTTCCCTGCAGGAATACGAGCCTCTTCCTCGAGCCCCAGTTTCTGGGCTCTGGAGCCTGTGGCTGCAGGTCTCCACAGCACCCAGCCAGGATGTGCCCTCACCCTGCCCCACTCTTGGAGCACAGACAGACTCCCTGTGATGCTGCTGAGCAGTGCAGGATGGAGCCGTGCCTTCGGACACAGGACAGTGCCACTGGAAAGGCAGTTCTGGGAGCCCCATAGCTGCTGTTCCTAGAGCCTGCAGTATGTGACACCAGCACAGCAGAAGGCAGCCCTTGGTCTGTGTGGGGGTGGAAGCAGACTGGCAGGGAGTGGAAAGGCTCCCGTTCATGAACAGGAGCCATTTTTAAGTCCCAGGGGTTTGGGAATAAACTTTGTGATATCCCTACACCACCATATCTTCTGCTCCTCTTACCTTCCAATACAAGGATATTGCTTTATGCACCTACATTTCTGTATAGAGCAATGTATAGACTCATGGCACGGGTTGCCCAGAGAAGCTGCGGCTGCCCCTGGATCCCTGGAAGTGTCCAAGGCCAGGTTGGACAGGGCTTGGAGCAACCTGGGCTAGGGGAAGGTGTCCCTGCCCGGGGCAGGGGTGGCACTGGATGGGCTTTAAGGTTCCTTCCCAAACCATTCTGTGGTTCCTTTAATGTAAAATCCATTAAATTAATATTAGAGTTAACAGATGTAGGAATTGCCTCTGGTAGATACTTTTAGTTCTTTTCCACAATCTTGGTGAAGGTCAGTTAAGGCCACTTTGGATCATTTTGTTTTCCAGCAGAACAATCTGTTGTGGTACCTTTTAGCTGGTTTTGCTCCTGTTTGCATTGAGGGAAACTTGTGGATGTAAATATTTCTGTGTAACTTGGCCAAACATGAGCAGTTCCAGAACGATGTATTGTCTGCTTAAATAACTTCATCTCACTAGATATTTGGAGCCCAAAATAAGTAAGATATAATTAGATAGCGGTAATGTAAAAATGCTAGATTATCATGAGAGATATGGAATGAACAATTTTCAAAATAACTTAGGCTTTTAGGAAGCTAAACCTCAATTTAAGACCTAATTATTTCAACTGTTATGAAAATTTTGCCCTTACACATTTTCCTGAAAACCAAAGCAATAAGTTTCTTTCTTCTTGGCACCGTTTTTTTAAATTTATTTTATTCTTTAAAAGATTTAACAGTCTAGCTGCATTAATTAGGTTTTCTGAGATTTGTATTATGTCTCTATTTGGGTTTTCTGGTTTTTTTTATGATCTGTGTCCTTATCCTGTAGGACACTTTTAGACACTTTTTGAAAACATCAGCTTAGGGTATCCTTGGTAGATTAAGAAAGAGATTGTTTTATAAATCATCTTTTTTTTTTCCCTGGGAGAAATAAAATAACAAAATTGGATTCCTTTACTGATCCTTGTCTTTAGGTGTATCTTGTTCCCTACATGGATCAATAAAAATGTCTTTAGCAATGAGAGGATAAAGCTACAAGGGGCAGAAAAATGAGTCCATTCATCAAGGACAACATGAAAGAAGGAGTATTGTGAAAATGCTTCAAATATTAATGTTCTGTGTTGCACTCCCAGGACATCAGAAGTCCCATTAGTGATAAATATTTTGAGTTTTAAATATCTACAATTTTAGCAGCTGCAAAAGCTATTTTTGTATCATAAAATTAATGTATGTTCAGAAACTTTGTACATGTGCTTCTCTCCAAAGAAGCATTTTTATATCCTGCTCCATCCATCCTCTCTGAGCACAGAACAGCAATTTAATTTGCAACCTGAAGTGTTAAGTTTTAATTTTTTTTTTCCTTTGCTCAGTCTCCTACTTAGTCAGACATAAATCCGAGGAATATGAAAGAACCAGTAAAAATGGCTGTATCCTTCTCAGGCTGTAATTTGGCTCCATGAATTATTAATTCCTAGACCAGGATAGCAACAGCTTTTTCAGAAGTCAGTATAAATGTAAAAGGCTCACCTTATCAGCCAAGATCTGAGCAGGGGCAGTAATGCAACTCTTACCATTTAGCACTTTGTGGTACGTTGAGAAGAAATAGGATATGAGACCGTTTAAACCCTTTGAAATATAACACAAAGTAAGGAAGTGGGAGGGGGGGTTCTTGGTGTTTTTTTTTTTTTCTCCCCCCTTTTTTTTTTTTGCCTCTGAAATAATTTCAAAGAAATGAATACACAGGGATTTCTCAGGGGTTTTGGGCTGGTGGAGATGTTGAAGCTGCATTTGTGAAGCATCACTGCGAGGGAGACCAGAGCACCTTTGGAAGGGAAAGGCTTTTGCTGCTCTCTTTAAAAGAAAAGAAGAAATCTGTGGAGGCTTGAAATTAAGCTCAAATGGACAAAAGCTAGCAGCATTTACCAAATACAAAGCAGCTGGTATTGTAAGTAAAATTATATTTTCTAAATATTAGAGCTCTAGTTTAATACTGTTTAAACCAGGTGTTCATTTATTTGATGCTGTACCCATACCAGTATTAGAGGAGCCTCATCTTGTCCCCTAATTTAACTGTTCTGGCCAAAAAATAGAGTATTTTTGTCTGTTGTCTGAAATAATTTCGTGTTTGGTCTAGTCCTAAAGGCTCTTTGCAGAACTTTGCCCTTCTCTGATATGATCTGCCTTTGGCAGTTGCAAAGTTGAACGTGGCAGCTGATTTTAAGTGAATCCCATCTTACAGAATCTAAGGGCGCGTAATGGAAAGTTGAAATATTTCAGCACTTCTCAAATTCTGAGATTTCATTGTAATATTTTTAGTGTTTAAGCAGTGCTGTTCTTCATCTCTAAAGATAAGTTGTTCAAATAAGGGGTCTGTCTTGCAAAGGGGTCTCTCTTTTAAAATACGTTTTAAAAATGTATTTTAACGTATAAACAAGTGAGGAATGGTTGTGAAGGAGCTGATTAGGTCTCTTTTTGCGCTGAGGTTTTTAATAACCACTGCACTACAAAATTTATGTAAAGCAATATGTCAGGGAGAAATCCTAACGACATTCTAATGTGAATTTTACCTGGGATTGTTTCACAGGACTGGGAGATAATCTCTCTGCTGTCACTGGTGTCTGATTTACAGGAGTCATTTTGCTCCCCTCTGGTGATGGACAGACCAGGCAGGGTTAGGAATGAGCAGTTCAGAAAAGTAATTAGTCTACAAAGATTCCCATGAAGTGTGTCAGTTCCTACCCTCGTTCTCCTTATTTAATGGCAAAGGTGAGGAATTTGACAGGTGACGCTGCAAAATCATGTTGGAAATCCCTCTTTAATTTTCTTATTCCTTTTTGCTGTTGTTTAGCCTTAATTTTGTGTACAATATATATTTATATGCAAAGCACAGATTTCCTATGGGAAATCCCTGCAAGGGGAAACTCCCTCAAGTTGTGCCAGGGGAGGTTCAGGTTGGATATTAGGAAAAATTTCACCGCTGAAATTGGAATGGGCTGCCCAGGAGTTGCCAGCCCTGGGAGCGTCTAAAAAATAAGCGGAACTAATACTTGATGATATGATTAGTGGACCTGGTGGTAATCAAAGGGTGAAATTAATGATCTTGGAGGTCTTTTCCAACTTTAATGAGGCTATGGTTGTTCACATGGAACGAGGAGCTCAGCAGTGATAGAGCAAAGCCTCAGTGGATCAACATCTGATACGGTTGGGTAAAGCCTGGCGACTTTTTGTGTTGCATTTGAGCTTTCTCAGATCTACAGTTTTTGGCTGAGTAATGTTTTTTTGCAACTCTCCTGTAAAATCTGGCATCTGAGGTGTTTTATAACCGTGTCTGGGAGCTGGGGGTGGAGGAGGGAAGCGAGGAGGGGAAGTGGGTGCTTGGGGGTCACCGCCAGCACGCGGGGCTGAGCGTGGACGCTGTGAAAGGGTGTGGGAGTGGTGGGCAGGCACTGCCTCCCAAAAGCAGCTCAGTGAGGGTTATGTGGCTTCAGGGCAAAATATAAAGCACACAGAAGAGGTTTGCCTTAAGGGGTGTTTTGAAACAGAGGGGGATCAGGAAATGGCTACAAGTTTGGTGGAAGATCCTAACGGGCGTCCCTAGAAGGTCCCAACACGGGGAGCACCACGCTGTGATTTTCTGGGCTTTGAGCATCCCTGAGGGGCTTCTTGGTGTATCCAGGCCCACTGGGTGACTGCAGGCAGTCCCATGTCCTGTGGTTTGCCTGGACTTAAAAACCAGCCAAGCTCCAAACATGGACCCATGAGACGACTAAAACAGAATTAATTTTTGCAGTTAAGTTATCAGGCACTGGAACGTATCTCGAAGTGAAGACATTACAAATAATGGGTGTTGAACCTCACAAATCAAACATTTTGGGCAAGTCTTGCTGGAGTTCCTGCGCTGCAGGTCTGCACAGAGAAAGTCTGATTCTGCATTTGGAGAAAGAGCAAGAAGTTTATATTTTAAAGTGGCAGAAAACAGGACAAAACGCTTATTGCTGGGAGTGGAAGTACATGAAGAAATATATGGCTATTATCCAGCTGCAAGTTTCTCCATTTAAATGCAAACAAAACAGGAAAATGAAATGCAATTTTTAGTTTAATCAACTTTCATGAGTCTTCTGGGAAGCCCAGAAGTATCTGAAAGGAGCCGCTGGGACCTGTTGGGTTTAAATATGAATTTTGAAGTCTGCTCGGTAATAGATGGTTTTGCTGGGTTTGGTTTAAGAATTAAGCTTTGCAAGTGACATCTGGGCCTAACTGGGAGATGGCTGGCAGGGGGGGAGGCCACTCAAATTAACTTTCATTTCAGAGGGGGATTAAGGCTTTATTTTGCTAGAAACGTGTTGAACGTAGCAGTTCTTTGCCCAACGTGTTCAAGTTAAAATAACAAGTTTATCCACTGTAATTACACACTTGTTCTCTTTATTTTAGTATAGGAGAGATGATAAAAAAATACAAGCAGGCTGTCCCAGGCAGTACTGAGGAGCTCTCCCACAGGGGAACTTGCAAAAAGTTAAACTAAATGAAAATACCTCTGATTATTCTGTCCATAAAATAATTAAGGGCGGGGAGGGATTAATTCTTATTCAGGTATGTTTTTTAATATCATAGTGGCGCAAACACCTGATCTGTAGAGCTGCTACAGGTATAAGAAAATACAAAAATGGTGTGTTTTAATAAAAAATAATCAGTGCAAGAACTGAGGGGTGCAAAAGGTTTAGTGAAGTGGATTTTTTTTTTTTTCCAGTCACTGGGACGTTTCTGCATCGATGTCCTCAGTGTTACGTTTCTCTCGAGACCAATTACAAAGGTTCACAAGGTTGTTTTTATTTTCCTTGCTCTTGATGTCTTTTTAATGAGGCCTCCCAGTAAACAGCAAGCATTATGCTTTCCTGTTGTATTCCTGTCTGCCGCCTTTAAACATCTACTACAAATCCACGGGGGAAATGATTTATAAATTAAATATTAGCAAAATGTACTTTTCAAAAACAGAAGTAGTTAGAGGGGGTATATCTTATAATTGTCATTTGGGGGAGCGGCAGAGGAAGTCGTGCCAATATTTTGCTAATGGAAGCGAAGTGAAAGGGACTGTTAAAGCATCATTGTGGTTTGAGGTAATAAATAGAGCTAATAGATGCATGGAGTTCTCAGTGCACGTCTCTGGGCTTGTGGGTTGGTGGAATGGAATCTGAAGGCATAGGGAGAAAAAAAATAAAAAAAAAAAAAAAAGGCTGCATTCCTGCTCTGCTCCAGCCCTGCCGGGTCCTGGTACCCACAGCATCCCGTCGGCATCGGGAGCTCCTGCCCTGGCACCTACCTCTCCTGCTTTGCCTCCACTTTCTGGATCTTCCAGATTCAAGTGATGCTTGCAAAATATCCTCTGATCACCAACCCTAATCAAGCTTAAGAGCAAAATTATTCTGGAGTTGTGTGAGTGACAGAGCCCTGAGTGGAGTCTCTCCACATGCTCATGTTGGGACTCTGCTGCTGCTGCAATATTGCTCTTGTTGCCTCAGAAATACCCAAGTCAAGTACAAATACTATAGTTGTTTAAAGACCTTGCATCTTGACACTGAATTTTAGCTGTTTGCTGGCTGCTTAGATCATAGATTGGCAAATTCTGCTTGCTTTAAATCACGACAAGGCTGTTCTCACCTGGATTTGGAGAACCTCTTCTGCTCTTTTGTGCTTTGTGCCAGATGGGCAGCGAGATTCATGGTGAGCAAATGCAAATATGGGTTTGGTTTGGGTTTGTTTGGGGTTTTTTGTTAGGTTTTGGAGGTTGGGGGGGTTGTTTGTTTGTTTGGTTTTTTAGAAAAGTCCTGGCATTTGGCTGCCCTACATCAAGCATTGTCTCTTTTACAGGTAGGCTGCTGTGAGTGGTTTCTGGTGATACCCAGTGGCTTCATCTCACCTGTTGTCCTTTCACTGTCCTGCTGGCACATCTTCCACATCTCTGGTAGCTTTTGTAGGGGGAAATAGAAGATGACATTGGTAAAGCTCCCCTGTTTCCGTGTGTGTGTGTGGATATGTGTGTCTGTCCAAATTTTGCTGTAGCGAACGGTGCATTTCTGGCAGGTTTGTGTTTTCGGCAGGTCTCTTTCACACATTTGTTGTTGCCCTTGTTACACTGGAAAGCTTGGAGGGGTCCTGGTGCTCTCCTTGCATCTGCTGTGGTGACTGGGAGCAGTGTTGGAAGGTGAGCATAGGGAGGCTGTTGTTCAAGCAGAGTCATTCCAGTCCTGTGTTTGGATTCCTCTGGGTCTAGAAGCAGTTGTGGATATTCCAAGGACAGGGGTGCAGAAAGCACTTACTCAGTGGGTTTGTGAATCTCTTTGAAGCAGATCTTTGCTTAATGCCTTGAAATTTTCACCTGTGATTACAACCACTTTCATGTGCTGTGAATTCAGCTCCTTCCTCCTGTTCCATCCTTCGAGTGGCTGTTGGAAGTGGCCAAATCCTTCGTGTGGGTGTGACCTGATGGTCCTGTGCAGGGCTGAGGCTTGGACTCTGATCCATGTGGGTCCCTTCCAGCTCAACATGTTCTGTGATTCCATTCTGTGCCCTTGGTTCCCTGAGCCCTGGCACACCCCTTGCAAGCCCAGAAGTAACTCAGCTGTGATTTCACTGCCTCTCCACGACATTAACCCTCTGAAAAGCCTTTCCAGAGACACTGGAAGAGAGGAGTAGTTGTCCTTTGCTGCTGCACTGAAAGGTGTTTACTTCTCAGGGATGTCAGGCTGGTGGCACTTTGCTAAAACATGACTGTTCCCAGAATATGAAATAATACTTTGATCACTTTCATCTTTTATCTTTTAAGTAGCTGATTTCATTCTCCCATGAAAGCAATGGGCTCGGAGAGCTAATCAAGCTGCATAATGATGAAAAGGTCAAAATGAAATAGTGAACTACCATGATTCCCAGCAAAGGCTGGGTTCAGCTTTCAGAGCAGAGCAGACCATTGTCAGAACACAAACTCATTTATATTTTTCCAAAAGACACTCAGTTGCTGCTTTTTCCTGTCCTTTTCGCTGTAAAGTCGTGTGTTGTCAACCACAGACGTTGTCCTGAGAAAAATAAGAAGAGTGAGCAGCTGACATTTCTTGTGAGGAAAGATTACCCTGAGAACAGAGAGGTCCCTAATTATATTGGAGTAATGGAGTTGATGCTGCAAGGGGAATGTGCTCGAGAGCAGCCATCCATTCTCCAGGCAGGGCTGGCAACAGCCTCACCAGGATGCAAACTGTGCCCTCAAATTGCATTGTGTGAGCAGAGAGGTTGGTATCACATTCATCCAAGTTCACCACATCAGGCAGTGAAAATGGAAAATTATATTAAATTAATCCTTTCTCGATGGTTTATCCTCTTCAGATTTACCCTCTTGAGCCAAATCTGGAAGATTTTCTGTTGTATCTTCTCTCATCTCTGATGATGATGGACTTGGTGTCCTTGCCCATGGCAAGGAGTTGGAACTAGATTGTCTTTAAGGTCCCTTCCAGCTCAAACCATTCTGCAATTGTGCAGTCTCTTGCCTTGCTGCAAACACAGGTGCTTGCCAACCTGGTGCTTGGTGGAGGTTAAAGCAAGGATTGGGCTGGTGAAGTGGTTGCCACTATAAAAAAATATGTGTAAAGTTGAACTGGGATCTTCCCAAATTCTTCGGGCCTGTGGGGCTGGCACAGCACCACACCCAGTGAGGATGTTCCAAGGACTCATGGTGGCATTTATTTGACAAAGCATTTATCTCTTGATTCTGGTGGGTAGGATTTATTTTTACTATAACTAATCAAGGGAGTGTAGAATGAACCTTTTCATGAGCAGAAGCAGCTTGATTTATGAAGTGGAATTGTAATCCAACATGAAGCATTTGATTACTCCTCGCACGCACTAATCCTTTTTTTATGAGATCAATTTGCCCCCAATATCTGTGCATGGTATTTTTTTGGCAGCCTTTTTCCTTAAGACCTCAAAATGGTATAAATGATGAGCTCCAGCTGTTTCTCATTGTGTGGTTTAGTTTCTGACACACAAGGTTCTGGATTTTAAGCTCCTCAGACTTTTCCCCTGTAAGTATTATTTAATAGCTATTGCTGCATGAACATTGATTTTAATTTTACCAGAATAAGTGCATTAAAATGTTTACACGTTATTATTTATCACCAGCTGTTTCACCAGCACTGGAGATGGTGCTTTTATTTATTTCTGGGTACCACATAATTAACTTCATGTGCTTATCTGGAGACTTTCTTGTCAGTTATTCATAGCCTGACTACTTTGTGTGCAATCTTCAAACAATTTACTGTGTGATGGGAAATATTTCAGTGTGTTCTTGCATTAAGATTTAGAATAATGTAACTGTCTGGTGGTATTTATAGCAGGCTGCAGCAGGGGAGGCAGATCACCTTTTATCCTTGGCAGTGTCAGTGGTGGAGGGAAAATTGGCTTTACCCACCATTGGGGAATCGGTTCTGGATCAACTCCCCCTTGTAAATACAACAAAAAGTTGTATATCTTGAATATATTTATATATTGGAACATTTGAGAGTGAATATACACCTCTTCATGGATGTGTATGTGTGTAACCCTCATCATGCTGGTACTGCTGAGGCTGGGTTATGAAAATCCCTTAATATTCTGCTCAAAATGAAATACAAATCATTGAGACTTTTTGCACAAGACTTTTTGCAGCTCGGTCATTACATGTGATTACAGTTTGCCTGCAGTAATTATGTGGTTTAATAAGTTTCTGCACAGATATCAATCACTTAAAGTATTTCTGAGTTCATCAAAACATTGTGTATCCAAGTTCAAAGATTTTCAAAGGGGCAAACAAGAAATGCCAGAGGTTACAGATGATTATTTTTTATTAGTTCCTCTTTTTTGTTGCCAGTAATTGTAATATAGCAGAAAATGAAGATGTAAAATCAACAAAGGAAGTAAATTTAATTTCTTTCAAAGCCCAGGACTGAGTGTAATCCTGTTCAGCATCTGTCCATGGCAGGTTTACAGTTCTTTTCCTTCTGCTTGAAGGTTTCTTCCCAAATGCAAAACATTGGTGGGTTTCTGCATGTTTGTTTGGTTTTTTTGCAATTAGAAGCTGTTGCCAGATTTCATGGCACTTGGAGTTGGTTTCTCATGTAGGAGTAGTGAGAGGAAATTTGTTGGTATATGTTTTGATTTGCTTTCCTTCATCCCTAAAATGAGGCTTGATGATGTGATACTTGGAGCTGATAAAAAGAAATTCATTCTAGTCCTTCTAATCCATTGTGCAAACTGTTAGGGTATTCCTACCTTGGCTTTGCTAATGATTTTGGCATCATGAAAGAGAAAAATGATACCTGAGAAAACTTGTCACCCCAAACTCTACCTCAGTGGCAAATTTTATAAAAATGCATTAAAGGTTTTAAGTATTTTGTTAAAGGACTGGAGGGCCAGGGATCCCTCAGGGAAGGAGGTTAATGAACAGTCTGAAATGCCTTTGGAGAAGCCCTCCAAAAGGATGTGTCTCTCCAAGGCCAGAGCACACAGCTCCAAACATCATTCCTAACACTTCCCTTGATCCTTTTGTCAGACAGAGGGGCTACCACAGACATACATCTGTAATAATTGGGGGATTTATGTCCTAGAAAATACCTAAATGTTATGAATTTCTGGGATTTGATGGGATTTCAGCAGGGAATGAGCAAAACTTTGGTATTATCTCCTTCCCTATTACTGGTGGCTGGGTGAGACCTTGGACTGGCTGGTCCAAGTGACTCATGGGCTTCCCATGGGATGCTCTCCCACCAAAGCAATGCCTGCCTCTTCATACACTTACTGAAGGAAATACATAAATGTGCTTTTATATAATATTTATGATGTATTTGTATGGTAATAAGCCCCAGGGTGTGCACTGAGCAGTGGCTCCAGCTCACACAAACGTTGCCACTTGGAAGAATTTCCTGCCTGGCATTTCTTTTATTTTTACGTTTCAAAGCCGCCTCACTGAGAAGGTTATTCTGGTAATTCATTATTTTTTTTTTTTTTTTTTGGCTTCAAATAAACTATTTTTGAAAACCAGATCCTTCCTAAGGGCAGTCAAGTGTCAAATGCAGAGTTATGGATGGTGTCAGCTGCGTGTGGGAGCACACGCTCCATTTATTCATTACAGCTGTGAAAGCTGAGCTGTGCAAACGCCAAGTTGCCGCTTGTGTACCTGTCACTTCAGAGCCCTTAATGAACATTGATCATGTTCTCCCAGAGTTGATTTGAATAAAGTGCATGGGAAGTAATTTTGAAAAGCGCAGCGTGAACTTTCCTTTCTTTCGTGGTGTTTCGGAGTCTTTGGGGCGAACCTGAAAAAAAAAACAACACCCGTCTTTGAAACGTTCTTACTGGATGAGAAGAGGATCTGCACGTTTAGTTTGGCTTTCTTGGAAGGTCCATTTAGAATTTCAAGTAATTTTTCAGTATAACGTGTATTTTTATTTGCATTTTCATTTTTATTTGCATTTTGGAAGTTTTGTTTAAAATTTCAAGTGATTTTACAGTATGATAGGTATTTATATTTGCTTTTATATAGAGAATCATGGAATCATTAAGGTTGGAAGAGGCTTCCAAGGTCATCAAGTCCAACCTTTGGTTGAAGGTGGCTGAGTGAGACCTTGGACTGGCTGCTCCCAGTGGCTTGTGGGCTTCAACCTTTGGTTGAAGGTTGGACTTTTAATTAGCTTCAAAACCCCTGTTCTTTGTAGATTAAAGTTGTCTTTAAACAGTCCCTTGCATTAACTTTGGGAAAACAACTCCCTGGTTATTTAAGCAGAACTTGGTTATATAATCTGGGGCAATAACCTTTATCTCCTCGCTTGAGTGAACGGTCTGACCCACCAGATTTCTTCTGCTGTTGTAGGTGACAGAAAATGTGAAATGTGGAAGTGTTTGTGTTGCCAAATTCCTACTGAGGCTGCTGGAGCTGGAGAGTTCGTGCCCTGAAGCACCAAGTGCTCTGAGCACAGATGGGGACCCAGTTAATACACGGAACAGTTGCTCCTCTAAAGCTGTTCCCTCCTATATAGGGCACCGTGTATCCTACAGGACACCCCAAGTGAAACCAGGGAAGAGGGAGATAGATCAGATCTTTTGGGAAACCCATAATCAACTCATAATTTTCAGGAATCCCACAGAGAACAAATCCCTTATGTGGTCTAAAACTGCCACGTTGGGTTTAGGTCCTGTTTGATTAAATATCCATCTCTGCATGGGCTGTTTTGGTGAAAGCACCTAAAATAAAGGTGGTTGCTGTGGAATATATAGTGGTTGCTTAAATACCTTATTGTATTGCAGCTGTATAGAAGAAAAACCCATAAATAAAATCTTTCTAAGAGTTGGACTTGATGGTCCTTGTGGGTCCCTTCCAACTCGGGGTATTCTGTGACTCTGTGAAATGAAGTGCAAGTTTCCTGGTTGAAAGAAACTACTTCTTTCAGAGGAAAGAAAATATTGAATATTTCTATTTTAATAAAAACTCTGCAATGTTTAGTTTTAAACAAAGACTGCAAATGAAGTTCTGCACCCAAATACATCGATCTGCAGGCTCTGCATTTGTGGTGAGCAGAGTAAAAATGACTAAATCCATAGGCCATTCCTGCAAGAGTAAAGTTAATATTAGCTTAGGAGTCACTCTTAAATGTTGTTTACATAATGATCTTGTGAGGTGCTGAGCCTTCACAATTGAATTGTGCATGTGAAGGGAGAAACCTTAAAATTAGAGGTGGTTTCATTCCTTTAGGGACTAAGAATGCAATAAAATACTCTAATCTTTGTTTTTTCCCCCCTCATTTTCCTTTTCCCATTATTTTAACAATAACCTTTTGACTTTGGAATTTGTGGAAGTCAGGGAATATCAAAGTAAAACAATCAGGTGATAATCCTACTTATCTAACCTTCAACTGGCAGCATTTGGTGTATTTTTAGTCTGATAGGATCTGAGTTATCATTTCCAGTAATTTGATAAATGTTGTCATTTTCTTTTGAAGAACTTATTTTAGGGCTTTTTTTTTTTTTTTTTTTTGTGAGTTCACCTTCTCCCTTGAGAGTAAAACCAGCAAATAATTTATTCAGTGAAAATCCTTGACAATTTTTAAGTGAGAATAAAGAATTCTAAGATCCTTGTGGTTATAAAACTTGATGATTTGCCTGCAGATATTCTCTTCTTTTTGCTGTGGTGTAGTGCTGTCAGTTTGAGACCTGAGAGCCAGCTCGTTGGTTTTTTTTCCCAAGGAGCTCTTCCAAAAAAGTTCTTCAAATTGAAGTTTAGCTCTTGCTCAGTTTTGAAATATTTTGCTATATTTTATATTTGGGCCATAGGCTTCTATTGCTAATGGAAAAAGCAGGATAAAGGTGCTGGTTATGCCAGAGATCACCAGAACGTGGATCTTCCCAGTGGGGATGGGGACACCTTCTCATGAAACATTGTGGAAATGTGTAGGAATCATGTCCTGCTTCAAAGCACTTAATTTCCACCTGGGGACTCGTAACAGCAGTTTCTGTTCCTTGTATCCCTTTGGTTCATAGCAGGATGTAATTACTGAATGCCTTCAGCAACCCCTCAAACGAGCTTTTAAAGCCTCTCCCAGTAGCCTACAGGTGATTATCCACATCTGAACCCTGAGGGTGATCAACCACACTTACAGCTTGTCCATT
Organism: Platyrinchus mystaceus; assembly: GCA_035041135.1. Taxonomy (NCBI): domain Eukaryota; kingdom Metazoa; phylum Chordata; class Aves; order Passeriformes; family Tyrannidae; genus Platyrinchus; species Platyrinchus mystaceus. The sequence continues at coordinate 2,019,317 of JAWWLV010000024.1, read as the reverse complement.
ATAAGATGAGAACTTATTTTTATGCTTATTTTGGCGTGTTCCAAGAGGCTGGGAGAGAGGAAGAGGATGAGGGACGTGGTCAGGGTCACATCAGGCTGCAGCCACCACCCAGCAAATTCCTGGCTCTCAGGGGCCATCTGCCTCTCTGCCTTCCCTTGGAGCAGCTCCACTTCACCAGTTACTCCCTAGAGAGAGGATCACTGATGCCATGGGGCAATTCCTGGTGGAGGTGTGAGGGATTTGGCTGAAGGGTTTGCACTGGGCAGAGCAGGAGCTGTCACTGCACTGTCTGAGCCAGCACTCAGGCTGGTTTGCTGCCATGGAACGAGCTGCTCTGCTCCTTTAGGGGGAGAGTTATTGAAAGATATTATTGAAGATCTGCAGAGAACCAGTTTCATAAAGGAAAACTTTATCCCTGGGATGTTTAGTACTAAGAAATCCACTTTTACCTGTTTGTGTTCCATAAAGTTAACTAAGCCAGCAGGGAGGGGCAGGATCTTTAATGACCTTTGAGAAGGGAGTGGATAATGAGTGAGGCAGAGTTACAGACAGGCTGTCAGTCCATCAGCCTGTCCAACAGTGGCAGCTTCTGAGCAGTTTTTGTCTGGGGGGTGAGGAGCTGAACCCATCCCTGGTGCAGCCAGCGAGCTGTTTGTTCAAAGCATCCTCCCACCACAGGCAGAGGACGGTGCTTGCTCAGCAATGTGAGATTTTTTTTTCCCCTGTTCTTTTCCTTATTTTCTTAGATTCCTTATTCTCTTTGCTCCTCTCCCACTGGTGAGTGAGAAGTTCTGTTAATGCCCTGATGTGTTTCTGTGCCTTTGGAAACAAGTGCAGCCCCAGTGAAGCCTGTGCCCACAACTTCCCCATCTCTGTGTTTCTCTACAAACCATAACTGCTCCTTCAGCAGTCCCTTTAATCCCTCTCATCGTGGTATTTACAAATTAAAATGATCTTTTAGAGCTGTTATTTAACAGGGAATTTTCAAGGCACTGCTTAAAGTAGAATCTCCCCAAGTGGACAGCCAGGAGAGCATGAGATGGATGGGTTTTGTCTTCTGCTTTGGTGGAGCTGATTAGCGTTTTTGTCATCCCTGAAGACCCCCAGGGCTCAGATTGGCAGTGGCTCAGTTGTTCTGTATTCTGCTCCTCTGCACTTCCATGTTCCTCCTGTGGTTATAGTCAGAGAGAGAGGAGAATATTAAACATCAGTGAATGAGTCAGGTCACATATGTGGTGTTCAACACACAGCAATCTCTTGTACAGAAAGCCTTGTTGTTATAGAAAATAAAAGTATATATTCTGTCCAGCTTTCCCAATTTGCCCATAAGGTTGGGAGGGAGACAGAGATCAATCACTGATAAAGATGGCCTGTGGCAGTGGGTAGATGAGACTGTCAAATCAAGTGAGAAGCAATAAAACACACAGAAATGTTAAAATATTGTGATTCTTCGAGGTTTCTACTTAAAAATCTTTGATTTCTGCAGCCTGAGGCTCCCAGTTCACCTGTAGCCTGAAGAAGTCTCAGCCCCTGAGTGCCCTTTTTAATGCCATGTCCTCATTTGCAGAAAACAGGGTGGATGGGAAGGAGCCTGTGGAGAGGGAGAACCTTCCCTTTCCCTTTCTGTTTTCTCTTGCTTCCTGTGCCTGTTGCCAGAGGGGAAAAAGCTTATGGGAAGATCCTCTAGCAGCAGGTAAATGATAATAAATTATCAATTAAATATGCGGTAAAGCACACTGAAATATCTAATGATATTTGATTTCTGAGGATTTTGTTCCCATTTGCCTTCAAAAACCCTGGTCAGCTGGAGTGACCTGGGGTTTGCAGAGTGCAGGTGTGCTCTGAGCAGCACCAACAGTGCCTTAAAAAGCAATTTATTTGCCTAAGTTATAAAATAGTTTTATGTTTCCACTAGAAATGTCCAGTCCCTGCTAGTACAGCACAGAGAAAATAATATTTTGGGGCCCTCTCCACTTTCTGTAGTTGATTTATGGGCTCCTTTCTGGCTCTTGGTGTGACCCATCCTGAAGACAGGAGGAAATGGTGCAAGAAATGGTTTAATTTGTAATGAGAGCCTGAGGTTTCCATCAGCCTCAGCAAACCCCTGCTCCTCCCAGCCATCCATCCTCCTCTCCCCTCCAGCTTTGTGAAGCAGGAAGGAATTTGAGGAGACAAAATTCAAAGCTAAATGATTATTTTACAAGTTCCCTGTGTGATGCAGAGTGTTAAAGTGATGCTTCCTGTACTTAAAAACGAAACAGTGCATCGAGCACTTTGCTTCAAGAGAAACAATAAATCAAAATAAATAAAAAATTAAACTTCCTGTCAAAAATTCTGAATGAACAAACCAATTTTAACACTTTAAAATGAAGTTTGTGGCATCTTCTGCTGAGAACTGTTGCTTAAAAACAAACAGTTTTTCACTGACAGCAGGAATTGTTTCCCTAACATGCCCAGAGGTGAAATGAATGCTTGGGGGAAATAACGCTGGCAGATTTTTTTCCCCTCTAAGTGCAGAAAGTCTTTGGGCTGTAAAAGCTGTTGTGTGGTTTAACTAATTTTCTTTAAACTGAAGGGAACAGCGAAGCAGAGGATGTATTTTCCCTGGTGAGCTGGTATTTCTGGTTGTTTATGAGCTCCTGCACATTGTCACTTCAGGAAAGACAGGAGGAATGTGTGCAAGAGAGCAGAGATCAGCTGCATGGGTAAACTCAGATTTATCCAGAACCTAAAAATAGTTATAAACCACTGTGGAAAGTGGCATGTTTGCTAGAACTGAATGAACCACTCCAGAAAAAACTGCTCCATCCTTGAGCTCTTTTTCTTCCTTGCTCTTTGCTTGTCCCTGGAGCCTTTCCCCTCAGTTCTGCAGCAGCACAAAGTGAGGTTCTCGTGGCTAATAAATGTGAGGGAGAGGGTTTTTTTTTAATTTCCCCAGGTGTCAACCAGGATTGGAATTGGAAACAAGTGAACAATATGAGAACAGGGATGTTCACAATGTTTATCCCAGGTAAAACCATCCCCCATCCTCTGGCCAGAACCCAGTAAAGAACTGTCCCAGTACATTGTCCCAGTACATTGTCCCACTTGTTGCTCTGTTCACCCTTTGAACAGACTTGTGTCCAGGAGTGTAAACCTGCTTAAAAAATTAAGTGGAAATTATTTATTCTTGGGAATTATTCATTCCTGGGCATGGCATCTGTCTGGGTGCCATCACTGCCGGTGCTCCCCGAGCTGGGCTGGGTGATGAAAAGCAGAGCATTCCCATCCCTCTGATTCCTTAGCCTGTGTTTGAAGGCTCTTGCTTTTATCACTTCAGGCATAAGATCTGAGTATTTTGAGGTCCTTCAGAGAGGTGATGTGGCCACAGCAGCCCCTTGATCTTTTCCTTGAGATGCTGGTGAATGGCCTTGGATGCATAAAAGGAAATTCAAGGTCTGATGGTTTTTCTAGGGAACTTAACATCTGAATCACGTATTCCCAAGAAATATTCAGGAGGTGATGGCTGGAGCTACGTGTGCCAAACAAAATTTGGGAGGTTGGCTTGCTGTGGCCAGCACTGAAATACCCTCATTGCCATCCCACTGCTACAGCTGGGGGAAGAATCAGCCCTGTTGCTCTGAGTTCTGCTCATGAGACAGCAAGAAACTCTCCGGGAGAACATTTAATTTCAATAATGACCGCTGAATAATTTATTCACCTAATTTACAAATATTTTCATGGAAAACACTTGAGGTTTTAATTCTGCACTCAGCAAACGGTTTGTGTGTATCAGTGATCAGAAGTTTAATGGAAATCTGTGTGGTTTGGAATGTTTTGTTCACGTTTGGGAGCTGTTCCCATTCTTTAGCACCTGAACAGCTGGAGCTGTTACAGATGTTGGGAGAGCAAAATGGGGACCCCCTGTCTGGTCCCCCCTTTGCTCTGTGTGAGGAGTTTGGAGTTGGATATTTCATCTCATGCAAATGATTCCTTTTCCCCCTTCCCTTTTACTTGAAACACGGTTGTTGTGCCTGTATTGTTGCATTCTGGATTTTCATTTAGGCATCTCATGAAATCCCTGTAGGTTGTCCCAGTTTCTTGACCATTTATGTGCCAATAATAGGAATTTTATTGTGGAGAAGGGGAGAAGATAACTAAGACAAAGAAATTAATTCCTGTCTCAATAGTGTGTGTTAAGAGAACAGTTCAGGGTAACAAATGTACATACATTTGAGATTTTGAATAAATATTAATAATAGTTACAGCAATAATAAAGGAAAATACGTGAGTAAGGGAATTAAAGTGACCTTGAATCCAGGTACTGTAGAGATACTGTTTGACTTTAATTTTTATTAATGTAGATAATGGCTTACATGGGCCTTATGGCTGCATTACTAGTGCTCTAAAATTTAATTAGATTTTTGGAGCAGCTGTTAATGTCTTTTCTAGGATTATATAATTCAGGGGCAATGCCAGAAAACTTCATCCATTTCATTAGACCCTGGAAAGAAACTGAAATGAGGTGTTTTGTCTGCAAAACTGCCCTGAATTCTTGAGTCTCTTAACCAGCCACTGTGATTGCACTTATTTTATCCTTGTAGTGCAGGTGATGGAGAACACACTAAAACATGGAAAAGAAAATGCTGGTTTGGAACTATTTTAAAAAGTTTTTTAGGATTTGGATTTTTCTTTCTTGCTTTGTTAGACCAAAGACTCTGAGTCAGTTATAATAACTTGGAAAAAGTCCACTTTTAAAGAGAACACAAGGCAGGAATTCATGTCCCCACCAGCTTGATGGTCATCTGCAGGAATGTAGATTATAGGGGTAAATTTTCATTACAAGAGGAAGAAAGAGAGGTGTTTTTTATTGTCCTGTCTGTCAAAAATATAAATAAAATAGAAATGGATCAGGGTCTGTATTAAGAGAACTTTCTGAAGAATGAGCTGTGCTGGTACTGGAAGAAAAGGTATTAGAGTTGATCCAATTACAGACCTGAAACAAATCCCAGGCAAAAAAAGTTGAGAGATAATATCTTAGACTAATTTAGTTCAGATTAAGCAGGGTTAGACAATAGATATGTAAAGGAGTAGCAGCGATGTCTGGTGTGCACGAGAGGGGGACCAGGACAAGCTGGGAACAGAAATTTGACACACTGGCAGTGTTTTTCCAAGGTATCTGTGTAAAATATGTGGCTTTTTTAAAATGCCAGGTTAGGGGCTGATGTGGGGTTTGAAGTGTTCCAGCTGGGCTGGGTTTGTGTCCTTGTCTACACTCACCAGCTCTAAGGGCAGATCTTCCTTTGCCCAACCCGTGTTTTCTCCTCCAGGAGATAGAACAAACACCTCACAGACTTAAAATACTTCCTATGGCTCTTCCATGCATCAATTATCCTACTGCTAAGTTGGATCTTCATTTGCTCGTGCAGCTCCCCCAGTGTTCAGGAATTTGGCTGCAAGGTGTGTTTGTTGTCATGCAGAGCAGAGCCTGTAACCTTCACTAATTCCATCAGGTTTTGAGTTATCCATCAGAGAACTTCAGAAGTCTTCCCTGAGTAAATACAGAATAACTTTTGGCCTGGAAATTATCCTTGTTTATGTGAGAAACTTGAAATGGCTGGTTAGTTTTCAGTGGATGTATGGCTCAGTCCAGGAATACTTTCCTTTAAATCTCCTTTCATTAGTTGAAAGCACCTTTCAGAGCAGAAATTCCAGCTGGAAGCGTTTGAACGTTTGGAAGACCAGGAATGATGCAGAATAACTTGTTTAGGGGAAAAGTGGGGAGGATAAAAAAAATGGGATTACCTGACAAGTAGAAAAGAGGTGCCTTGTCCAGGGTGAGCTTCAGTTGCAAGGCAAACCCTTCTCTGTAAAAGGAGAATAGCTGGAAGGTTTGCTGCTGTTTCCTATTTCCATGCACCTACTAATGAGGAAAATTAAGAAACTTGGTAAATTTTCTGGCTTGGTAAATGCTGAGCTTCGTTATTCAGCACATTCTAGTGATGACAGAGAGAGTTAGTGGTGCAGAGTAGGGATGCTGATGGATCAAAGGATCAGATGTGTTGGTTAAAGAAATTCTAATGATAAATGACAGTGACCTAATTTATGAAACAATCCCGTGGTATAAAGTAATTCACTAATTTGTAATTCTATGATTAACTCGCCAAGAACAAAATCAATCATGTCAGAATCATCAAACGATCTGAGAAATCGCTGCAGGTTCTGCAGCAGCGCCTCGGATGCTCTGCAGCCTCTCCAGTCCCTCCTCTGTGCTCCACATGGGAATCCAGTGCTGGAAACAAAGATCCACATTCAGGCAGCAGCAGTTCAGTTATTTAATGCCAGCCTTAACTAGCAAACAGGTGAGGAAAGTGTGTCTGGCACGTAAGGAATTACCTCCAAGGCTTGAAAGAGAAAGCTTAAGGGCACATTTGCTGAAGGGTTTCCATATGGAAAGGTGCTGGTGGAGCAGGGCTGGTGCTCCAAGGGAGATGGAGACTTAGAGCCCCTGGGGCTATTGAAACACTGGTGCTGCTGCTTAGTCTTGTTCTGTGTCCCAAACTCTGATAAATGGAAATATATAATAAAAAGTAGGCCTTTTAACCATTAGAGACTTTATTCTTAGAGAAATACTGCTGTTGAGGAGCTAAGAAAGCTGTTGTTCATAACTTGGGTAAAATCCAGAATTGCTGTAATCCTGTAAAACATTTAGGAATAGAAAGGCAGATTGTTTTACAGGTGTTTTATAGATGCTGGAGGCCAGTGGGTGCATCACTAAGATGAGCTGCAGGCCTGGAATCAAAGCTCCTTGATGGATGGGATGGAACCAAGAACCATGACCCAGTGCAGGATCTGCAGCAGACCCTTCCATGGGTGGGTTCCCACCCTCCCAGATGAAGGAACACATCTTGCTGGGTGGCTGGAGCTGGATAGTGGGTCAGGAAATGACATGAGAACTATTTATTAACCAGGAAAAACCAGCAGCCAGCAACAACCATTATTCATTCAGCATTATTGATTTAACTTAAGGCCACTGCACCTCACTTCATGAGTGGTTGTGACATCATTCCATGTGAAGACTGACTTTAGCAAGGAATTTGTCATTAAAAAAATCCACTTGCAGCAACCAGCTGATATATCCAAAGTGTTACGAAAGATGGGAGACAGAAATCCTGTGTTCAGTTTGTGGTGAATGCAGCAATATGGGACCTGCCACTACTCCCTAAGGGATTGACATATTCAGCAAATTAATATTAAAACCAGATGCCCAGTGTTTTTATAATTGGGAATCTGCCTGATACCTTTGTCTTTAGGTTCTCCTGAGCTTTGTTTTGTGTGTGCCATCCCCATTTCGGTCTGAGAAGGTTCAGTGTAAATGGATTAAGGTCTTTATGTTGCTTCAGGGTAAACCCTGTCCAGAGAAATAATCCAACACTTCTGGAAAGTGTCACTCGCCCCTGAGGGCCTTTCCTGCATTTCAGATGTAAATAGAAATCATTTCTAAATCAGAGAAATCTACTCTGTAGTTAGTAGAATTTCTAAAAACATGGTTAATCCTAAAAAGGTTTTCTATTTGATGTTTAATAGAGCTGAGTTAATAATTCATAATTTAATGTATCTGATTAATTTTGCCTCTTTTTCTCGGAATGTCTTCAAAGCACATAACAATTATCTCAAATGTACTTATTCAAAATGACTCAGTGACCTTTCTTTCTAGAGCACTTATTGCTGATTCAATTTTTCATAGCAGTGCACAGTTTCTTTTGGTTATCATTCATTATTTCTCTGATAATTGAGTAATCACAAATCCAGTTAAAAAACAAATAAGTATACATTGAAAACACATTCAAAATTCCTCTTATTCCAAGGCCACCTTTGTATCCAAAGCCTTCTGCATCCTCTGTCATTCCCAGGGACAGAATTCTGCCACTGTTCCAGCCCTGAAGGTGCTTCAGACATGCTGAGCCTGTAACCTGGGAGGAGCATCTCTGACCCACAAGTCCTCTGTGTTTTTCCAGGGAAAATTCATAGTGTCATAGTGAAACCTGAGCCCAGTCCAAGGACCATTCAAGCACTTAAATGTCTCTCTCACTTTTCTGTCAGCTCTTGAGCTGGACTGGAAACCTGGGAGGAACTGGGTTACCAAGAACATCCATTTCTCCAGGGGAATTTCCCCTTCCTCCTGCTGGCTGTGGGATCAGGGATGGCACAAAGGCCCACGGGGCTTGAAGGCTCTCCAAGGTTTAGTGGTGGGTTTGGCAGTGCTGGGTTAACGTTGCATTCCACGACTTTAGGGGCCTCTCCCAACCTCAACTTGCCACTGGAGCAGAGTGTTGTGTTGACTTTGTTGAAGGTCAGAGGCAAATGAGTGAATTCCAGGAGCAGGACGAGCTGCCTCGTTCAGGAGCTGGGAACTTCAGGGTCCCTGAAGACCTTTGCCTGCTGCCTTCCTTCAGCATTCAGTCAAGGAAAACAACTGATGAAATCACGTTGTCCTGGGAATTTATTGTGCTTTCTTTATCCAAGTGATGATCCAACTATACAAATTGCATAAAGATAATTAACCTGTGCTGGCAGATGCGCTGAAATGTGCAACGCTCTTAATATTGAGAATTGGATTTCCATAATATATTGCAAAGTGCATATGTTTATTTAAATGAAGTTCAGGAATTGCAGTGGAATTACACCAGGGCTGAGCTGCCCAACAGCCTAACAGTGCATGTGTCTCATTATAGGGAGAGTTTTCATTTTATTTCAGTATTCTATCTATTTTTTAAAATATAAAAACCCCCCTTAATAGTCAAATAGTTGGCCTTAATGTGATGGTTTCATTAAAACTAAGGGTTTTATTTGGCTGTTATCTTTCTTTCCCTCTTCTGGCAGTCTGTGCTGGTCATTTGTGGTGGCCATGCCAGCACAGCAAAGCATCTCATTAATGAATTTTCCACAAATTAATTTTCTCCATTACAACAGCATCGATAAACACCAGCAATTATTTTATGTGGACTAGGAATAAAAGAAGGCATAATAACTTACTTGACTTTATTTTGTGGAATTAAAAGCACTTTTCTTTTGGCCTTTTTTTCATTAGACACTCTCTTAAATGATTGCTGATGAAGTAATGGGGAATTGCTGGATACAGCTAATAATGCCTTGGTTTAGGCTATTGACTTATCCTGATGTATTTCCAGATGTCACGGAATTTTTATTGCAGTAGATCCATGGATACCTTTAGGTGGCTTTTTGTCTGGTTATTTGTAGTCACATTTAAATAACCTTTTCTTAAAAGAAGCTTTTGTTCCCAGCTGAAGCAACTCCAAGGTATCAGCACCAAATCTGATAAATGGATACCCCATGGTTAAGAAAATTACAGTGGCTTAATACCTGAGGCAGGGCAGATGCAATCTCAGCAAAAGAACCTCCAAGGAGCAGGATTATCATTCAAGGAAAAAGGGCTTTAACACTCTCCTTGTATCTCAAATGGGAGGGAACTGTCTTCAGCACCTTCATACCTATATAAATTAGTGTAGTCAACATTTATTAGTCCATGTAGCTTTAATAGAAAAATTCAGTTATAGGATCACAGAATGGTTTGGGTTGGGACACTAAAGTTCATCCAGTGCCACCCCTGCCATGGGCAGGGACACCTTC
>JAWWLV010000024.1:1946590-1990510 GCA_035041135.1 Platyrinchus mystaceus | reverse complement strand
TTCCAGGGATGGGGCAGCCACAGCTTCTCTGGGCAACCTGTGCCAGGGCCTCCCCACCCTCACAGGGAAGAATTCCTGCTGCCTCTTTGGAGAACAGACTGAATTTGGTGTAAACTCATCCTGTTTATTCATGCTGACTCCATCCATGCAAGGTGGGAGAAGCTGCTGCTGTTCAGGGAAGGGCTCAGTGTCAGAGAACAGTTGTGCATCCAGAACCAGCCTCACGTCCCTCCTGGCTCTTTTCCTTTCCTCCTGTTGCAGAGGAGCTCCAGGCAGCTCCTCCTGGGACCTGGGCAGGGAGAGCATCTTCCCAGATGGAGAGGGAGCAGGGTCTGCTCCTTGCAGCCCCATCTCCTGGTCTTCCACTTGTGCAGTGCAGGGGTATGTAGAGCCCTAAGCCAGGGATAACAGGAACACACATTTCTGCTCCTGCCTTTTGAAGCTGTAACACATAAATCAGTGCCTCAGTCGAGTTTGCAAACCTTGTTTCCTTTCATCTGTTGCCTATGACAAGAAAACGGAGGGCTTAATGTGATATCTTAATAAATCCTCTCGCTGCCATCCAGCCATTCCTGAAATGCCATGCAGCTCCCATCGTTTGACACAGTTATCCACTGCAGAGATGGCTCTTGTTTTGTCTGGCCCTGGGCTTGATTCCTTCAATAATTGATATTCCAGACTGAAAACAAAGCTGGGAGCAGTGCCCCTTCCTTGGCGTTCCTCCGCCAGCTGCTCGGCACGTTGCAGCTTCAGAGCCCCTGGCAACGAGGGAGCACACAGCCAGCCTGACTTATTTATTTTTCCTGGCAGGAGCCAATGCTTAGTACAAGGATGTCTTTAAAAAAATGCACTCCTCCTATGAAAAATGGCAGAGGCACAAAGAGGCAGTAATATCACATAATCTGCATAGTCAGTGCAGGCAAATGCCAGTGTGTTTCCAGCTCTAATCGGGGATCGTAAACACACGGGGTTTGTGTTGTTCTGCTGAAGAATAGCTCCCATAAATTACACACAGAGCAATTTCTTTGTTTTCATTCCCAAGTTCATTTCCTTTTATGTTTAGTAATTAGATCAGGGTTGTGTTGCTGGCTGCACCAAGCAGCAGCAGTGATTACACGGAGGTGTCACCGCAGTCACTCCGCGCTGGTTGGTCTGTCAGATATGTGTCACCTCCCCTGGAAGAGCCAAGAGCTCCTGCCCTCCCCTTATCTCAGAGGGTTCAGCCACAGCTTCTAAATGACCTTCTGCAGAGATTTGTTGTCGGGATTCCCAGGTGCAAAATCCTGCATGACCACGGGCAGGTGGGCTCTCAGCGCTGCTCTGCCCATGGCACTTCTTTTCACCTGCAGGCATCTGCAATCCTGAGATTTTGAAAGTGCTAATGATGTTCCAGTGTACTAAGAGACCAGAATGTTTCCTGTTACAGCCTATTTATTCCCTGAACTCCAACCCAGAATAACCCCAAATGCAATCACTGCCTGAGCAACAGTGCTCACTGCTCTTTATACACCAAGCCTCAAAGAATATGCTGTTTTATCTGAGCTGAAGTAAGGTGAGCAGATGCCTCCAGCCTTCAGTGGTCTTCCTTTGGCTGCTTGGTTTGATTTTGGGAGGATTTGCTCTCCCAATGAGGAGGAAATTTTGTTTTCAGGCCATGCTGAACCCAAACCATTCAGTGAACTGATGTCAGGGCTAAATCAGCCTGTTCTGTAGGGCCATGGTCAAGTCTAGACCTCCATATCTCTGCTTCCCTGTTAGCTTTCTTGGGGAGAAGCTCAAATTTTTATGAAAATAACAAATTTAGGTGCAAAACCAGACTATAGAATAGTAAAATATCACCAAGAGGATCTTGACTCAACTGTGTCTTTAGTTTAGAGTTGCAAAGGAAGCAGTGACATTGCTGTTTCTGCAGTCAGGAAAATCCCAAAGGATGCTCACGGGGCATGCTGTGCGTTCACTTGATATCCTGGGTGTGATCCCGGCCTTGCTGCTGGAAATAATCCAGTGATAATGGGAGGAAAAGCAGGTTGGGAGTCTGTAAATCCTCTGCTTTGCTGTGTTGTCTCATTGTGTGGGCTCCTCAGTTTCACACAAGCTGAGCTGTTTGGCTTTGCACCACGAGCCGTGGTGAGAAATGGAGCACCCGGAGCTGGCTGTGGGCAGGAGAACTGCTGAGAGCAGCAAGGCTGGAGGCAGGGGCCTTCCACACAGCAAAAATGGGATTTATATCGTGAGCAGGACACCAGGCAAGGCAGAGGAGTGACTGTGAAGGGATCTGTGCGGTCTGGGTTTTCCTCCCTGGGAAGGAAGACAACCTGCGGAGCAGGGAACGCTTTCCGACGCCTCGCGTCAAACTTTTGTCAGGGCTCATTTGTAGCGCGGCACTTCGACCTCCCCAGGGTGGTTTGTGTCTCCTACAAATCAACTGGCAACCAGGGGTGAGGGCAGAGCAGCTCCAGGGTGGTTTCAGCAAACGCAGCAATGCGCTTGGACACGGTGCAGCTCAGCACCGAAGGGTCCTGAGCCAACCTGACCCGGAGTCGAACCAACCTGAGCCAGAGTCGAACTGCCACCATCTCCTGACCTGCCTGGAATGGGTGCAGAGCAACCCCAGCTCCAGCTTGGCACCTCTGTGGGACAGACTCCAGCTCTGAGCAGCCTGTGAGCTCAGATATGCAGCATTTTCTTACTTTCACATCGAACGTGCAAAGTGTTGAGGTATTTTTCCTTCTTCTCTGCACAGTTCTGGTCTTCCTTACCCGAGCTCTAAGGTCTCCCTGGAGCCTTCCCTTCTCCACACTGAACAACCCCAACTCTCTCAATTCCAGGCAATCTTTTAAAGCAAACACTAAATAATCACATAACAGGGCTATCAAAATGATTGGTGGGGTTTGTTTGGGTTTTGGTTTCTTTTTTTTTTCCCTTCCCTAGATGATTTCTGAATTTAACAAAACAGTTAAAAAACATTTCTAAGTCCAAGCATCTCAATTATCTGGGTTGGAAGCCTTTTGCTGGTATTAGGTGATGAGGGAGTTGTTGTTTTGATAACTTCTATTCCCAGGAATATAGGGAGGATGAGACTGCCTTCTTACCAGCTTTTCAAAGTCAATAAACTTTTTGGTTGTTTTTCTTTTTTAAGTTCTGTTTCCTACTCCTAAAAACCTCCAATTTGTACCTCTGAAGGAAGGAAGCACATCAGGCAAAACATTGTTCAGAGTGAGTTCTCCCTGTGAAACACCTGTAGAGAAAACTCTCCTTTTGTCTTGGAAATAAAAGGGATTTATTTTGTAATCTCCAGCAGTGAAAAGTAAAATGTCATTAAAATGCTGATTTTGGAGATCGCGTGGAATAATCTTCAATATTTTCACATCATTTTTTGTCTCCTGGACCAAGGCAGTGCTCCCTGAAAACGTGTTTTTTGGGAATGGGCCTATTTAAAAATGAATAACTTTGAGTGTTACTTATCTGTGTCTGTTCAGAGGGTGAAACTGTCTTGATTCATTATCTTGAAGCACTGACCTGGGGATAAAAGCAACTTCCTTGTCACGCAGAGTCCTGGGAGCCTTGTTTTTCAGTGCATCTTTCTGTCAAACTGAGACAGCAATAAATTATCCCTTATTTCTTTAGGAAATGTATGATCAAAAGTCAGAGGGAGTTTAACGTCCCACTTTGGCTGACAACTTGTTTTTGCAGCCAGTGTGTCCGTGTCGTGTGCTGAGAAGGGGCTGCCTGGGCAGCAGGCTGGGCTGGGTGGGCTGGTGGTGTGCTCTGCTCTGAATTCAGGTTTCTAATTGACAGCTTTTGCTATCAGAAATAAAAAAAGAAAAAAAAGTCAAATTGAACATATAATGGGCTTCACAGACCATTTCCATTGATGATGGATCAGTGATGTAGTTTGGAGGGAAGAGCTGGACTTCCTAAATCCCAACTCAAATATCTTTTGCTCTTCAAGTTAGTTTCTCTATCCCTAAAGCTGGTATATTTAGGGTTTATAATTTATTGCTTGGCTATATGGGAGAGCCATTCACTTTAATCTACCAAAGTACTGCATTGAAAATGTCACCTGGCGTGAAGTTGGGAATTGTTTTTAAATTGGTGAGTTTTAAGGTAACTGTTCTAGACAATCTTCAGTAAAAGACTCTCTAAAAGAGGATAAATTCTAATTTGTAGGAAATGCCAGACTGGGAAGTTTCACTGTTTGTAGCTTTTTATTATGATAATGTTACTCCTTGTTTGAGCAAAGTGCTGCAGAATTTGTGGCATGATGGGCTGGTTTTGTTGAGCAAACCTGGATGTTCTCTGAGAGGTGCTGCCTCAGGTGGGAGTTTTGTCATATATCCCTTCATGAAAAAGGTAGAATAATACAGAGTAATCCCTAATTAACACCCTTAATTCAGACTTGCCTTTAGCCACCCAAAGCTCCATCCCTAGAGATGATTTATGCTGGCACACTATTCAGGTTTTACAGGGTTTCCTGGGGGCAAGAGGCAGAGAAGTGAGGGTTGCAATGGAGTAGTTGGTGTGTCTTAGTTAGTGGCTGGTAACTAAAAATCTTTATTTATGGTCGTGTTTTTCTGCAGGGGAAAACTGTGCTCTGCTGCACGTGTTCCTAAGGTGAAGGGACACGTCCTGCATTTGGGAATATCCGTGTTTGGGAGGGATTGCTGCTTCCACAAGGCTGCTTTTAGTGGTGACAAAGGTGTGCAGGGAATGCTGCCACACAGTAAAATATTAAAGGAGTGGGTGCCTGTTATTAAGTGACTATTTTTGGATAATCCAGGCTCTCTGAGCAGGTTTTAAGCTGTGGCATTAGGTTCTGCATGAAGATAAAGTGGGTTTGGTTCTTTTAGTTGCCTCTAGGTTAACAAATCAGAAAGGGATGGTATCATTAATAGTTATTTCTGTGTGTCTTTAGTTATATCAGCAAAAAAGACTCTCCCTATGTGCCCCACGACTGACAGAGCTGCCCCACAGCCAGTTTTTTGGGGGATATGTAGTATGAACATGAGTTTAGGGAGCCCTTACATCAATAAAACTTCAGTGGAAGAAGCTGTACTTAAACTCTAGTTTAAATAATTCACGTAGTGGGCACTTCCTGAGTTGTTCCATCAACAATCTTTGCTAATATTGTTAGAATTAGATTTGTCTTAATCTGATGGATGCAATCCTTGCCTCCCTTGCATCCCCCTCGGGTGAGGCCCGAGCTGAGGCAGGTGTGGGATGACAAGGAGGAGGCTCAGGCTCAGATCACACCAAAGACCCACCAGCCTGACAAATATAAATGACTGGAGTGAGTTGGGAACTTGCATCTGTTGAGGTGCTGTGACTTCCCTGATGCGGTGAAATGAAATCTCTATCTGGTGGATGTGAATAAAATGCCCAAAGGGGGGAAACACAATGTGAAAACTGACATTGTTTCCTCCGTCTTTTTCTTAGATAATTAATTTTTTGAAGCATTTCCTTCCCATTTATCATGGGCACGTCTCAGGAACACACTGTGTGTATGTCATTGTTTTATCAGGCACAAAGTGCCTGTATATATTTAGTAATGTGGGAATTTTGTGTGTAAGTGCAACTCCAGAAGGGATAATTCAGCAAAGAAGCTGGAGATGGATCAGGATCTGACAGACATGCTGTGAGAGTGAGGAGAGCTCAGTGAGATGCCACCAGCATGTGCCCACTGCCCTGCATCTCCCTGAGCCTTCAAATTCCCTTCTTTTCTCCTCCTTACACAAAAAGGAAGGCAATTATTTATCTTGGGACTTAGAACAACAGCTCCCACAACAAAAAAAAAAAACAAACCTGTCTTTTGAGTGGTGAAAAACTGAGCACTGTGCACATCAAAAAAGTATTGCTGGAAAGGTTTGCACTTTTGGGGCCACATCATTGGGGCACCTTCTATTTTTGGAGGTTCAGTTTTTGCAGGTCACTGACTCCATCTGCTGAAGAGGGTCTTTGCCTCTCCCAGCACACAGACCTGGATTCAGCAGAGTATTAAGAGCTGGATCTGGGTTAGAAATCTGAGGTTTTGCTGAATCTGGGCCACAACTGGTGTTCGGGAGGTGGGAGCTGCCCGTGCCAGGGATGCTGCTCCTCTGGAATAACACTGTTTAATTCCTTTCAATTCTCTTCAATCAAGCAATTTTCTTTGATTTAGGGAAAAAATACCCTTGTTTGCCTGTTATGTGACAAGAAACCTCGTTGCTTTCCCCCCTGGCTGAACCTGAACAGCTTCTTTAACCTTCATTTATAGAAGCTGGCTCTGTGCTCCAATTCAGTGCATCAGTCTGAGTGACTTCCAGTTCCCAGAGGCTCAAGGTTATCCTTATTCCAGTTTTTGAATCAGATGGGGAATGACCTCACCTTGCAACCAGCAACAACAGCACTGGAGAATCCCAGGGTTTGGAATTCTCTCCATCCCCTTCCAAATATTGGTGTTTCTGGAAGCAAAACACGCACAGTTTGTGTCCTCAATATCCAGATTCTAATTTAGCTTATAAATTGCCTCAGAACATCAGGAGTGGGTTGTGTTTTGAGAGGTGGGAATGGATAATAGTGGTTTGGTGTAGCTTTTCACACATCTTTTTAGTATTGTTACTGTGGATGGGCCTTTTCTCTTAGGTAACAAGGGATAGGACAAGGGGAAATGGCCTCAAGTTGCACCAGGAGAGGTTAAGGTTGGATATCAGGAAAAATTTCTTCCCTGAAAGAGTGGTGAAACACTGGAACAGGCTGCCCAGGGAGGTGGTGGGGTCACCATCCCTGGAAATGTTCAAAACCTGAGTAGATGTGGCACTTTCTGATATGGTTGGTGGGCATGGTGGTATCAGTCAAAGGTTGGATTTGATGATCTTGGAGGTCTTTTCCAACCTTAATGATTCTCTCATTCTACTAGGAGATGTGAAGCACCTACCAACCACATCTTTGATGGATATAGATCTTCTTGTATGTGTGCATTAGAAAAAGAGGTTTTGTTGAACCTTAGGAAACTTTCTGTGGCTTTTTTTCTACCTTTTTTTTTCTTTCTTGTGTAGATGAGTGGAATCTGAGTTTATATCAAACCTTTGTGCTCGGGTTTTGCTGGGTCAAGTATTTTTAGACTTGACCTGCAAAATGCAGCAGTGTAGGTGTTCCTGCCTGCATTTGCCATATGCCCTTTTCCTTAAACACCCAAACAGCTCGTGGCACTCAGAGCTCTGGTCTGGGTGACAAGGTGGGGATCAGTCAAAGGTTGGACTCGATGATCTTGGAGGTCTTTCCCGACCTCTGATTTCGTGCTCTCAGCAGCTGAACAGCCACATGTTCTGTGTAACCTGAAGCTCTGCTCTCCCTTCTAAGCCTAAAGATTATTTTTATGCTTCTATACTCCTGTTTAAAAAGCTTGGTAGTTGTTTGGAGGTGTTTGGCCCCATGAATTAGTGAATTCCCCTCGAGTGTTTGCTCTTGCCCTCGGGTCTCACCTGTGGCAGCCGCAGGGTCGGCACCACCTTAAATCCTACAACTCCCACATTAGTGCTGAGTGTTCTGAGCTCACCCTGAGCTCTTCCTTTGCTGAGGTGATTAAAAGATGCCTGTTGCTGTCTGGATGTGCAGCATGCTTCATTAGCAGTGATTTATTTGGGAGCTGAGTGGAACTGGCACTCTGCAGCACACCAGCGTGCAGCAGGAGAAGGGGACAGGATTCCTAAGGCTTGTTTCTTGATGCTGCTGCAATGCTTGGGGGTCTCAGGTGTGTTTTGCAAATTTTCCTTCAGAATATTCACTAAACTGTGACTTCATAGAATGTAAATTCATCTACAAAGTACTTTTCACATTCTGAATGCATCCATATACCTTAGCTTAGGATTTTAATTTTTATTTTGGGTTTGGGGTTTTTTTTAGAATTACTAATCATTAAACACCCCAGTGAAATCACTGACAGAGCCATGCCCACTAACTCAGAAAAATTCACCACAAATATTTCTGCTACACACATTTTTCTCCCTCCCACCCAACTGCAGTCAGAGCTCTGAGAGTCAAGTTTCTTCACCAGAATCCAATTAGGAACAAAGGTGCCTTTCAAAAGAACCTGCAGTGGCTGCACTGCCAAAAGGGAAGTTAAAAAGGCATCTGCACGTGTGTGTTGGCTCTGGGTTTTATAATGGGCTGCACTTCCTAACTGAAGCACAGCAACCTCATTTTCATCTCGAAAAAATAGCTTGTGTAGTGCTGAAACTGCCTGTGCTTCCTTCTGGAAATAAAATACTAAACTTTGCAAGTTTTCAGGCCTCGTATTCTCCTTCAGAAGCAGCTCAAACTCCCCCGGGATTTTATAGGCAGAAAACATTCAGGGATGGGAAGGATCTTTTCAATTATCCGTCTTTTGCTCATGCACAAATGTTGCCTTTCCTAAAGTCATCGCCATAAAAAGTCAATGTGTTTGAACAGTTTTTACAGCTCTGAACAAAGGCCCTGTTGACATGAATAGCAGTGATGTTTACAGGAAAACTTCCTGAGAATTGGACTCATTCACATGTGAAATAGGAACTATCCTGAGAAATGGAAATGCAGCCGGAGCTTGAAAATGCACCTTATTTTAACCTTAGGAAAATATTTTTAATGGTGATCATCTAATTTACATTTCACTGCTTTTTTTTGCTAAGACAGGCATCATTTCCCTCTGGAAAAACTCTCTGTAACATATTGGTCTGTGTTAGACCCCAGGTAGCTGGCACTTTTTCTTTGAAACACGTGCATGACCATCCAATATCTGCTGGTTCTCTGGACTAATTGTTGAATAACTAAATAACGAGTGTTTTCACTGGAATTAAATGTGCTGAGTACTGAAAATGTGTATATATTTTATGCCCAGAGAAGCTCCTGGATCCCTGGAAGTGTCCAAGGCCAGGTTGGACAGAGCTTGGAGCAACCTAGGCTAGTGGAAGGTGTCCCTGCCCATGGCAGGGTTGGTCTTGATGGTCTCTTCCAACCCAAACCAGCCTGTGATTCTGATTCTAAGATTTTTATGCTTTATCCCCAAGTCTCTGGAAGCACCATCCTCAAAGCCCATGGAATAAATGGAGGAATTTTGCTTAAGTTTGATCAGATCTGGAGGTTTATATGTTTAGGTTTTTTAACCCAAAGTCGGATATAATACTTTCTTGCCCCTGGCTCTGCCTGCAGACGGATCTGGTGACCCCCAGGGGCGATTTTGGTGAGCCCTGTGCCACACTGGCAGCTCACAGACCGGTCTGAGGGTGCTTTCCATGATCTCCTTGCAGTAGGTTAAGTTGATAAGTGCTCTACCTCTTGTGTTTTTAATTAGGTAACAAAGTCTCTGAGTGATTGCTCTGTTTCAGCAGCTCATTGCAGAGAGTGAGGAGAATAATTGTAAAGTATCTCCTTGCAGGGTAATGAAGAGAAGCTTTAGGAGTGACACGATGGGTTTATTGATGGGGATAATTTGTGGGAAAATGAGAATGGGGAAGAATTTCAGCAGTTGCTGGTGAATACAGGATTTATCTCAAATTTCACTTCAGCTGGTGTAGAACCAAGAGCAGCTTCCTGTGGTAGAAATCTCTTGAGGAGGTGCTGTTATAACCAATAGAATTTGATTGGACTTGATGATCTTGGAAGTCTTTTCCAACCTAAATGACTCAGTGAATTTGGTACTTAGAGGAAAAATAGGATTTGTCCATTACACAGGGTAAAAAAAATACATTTCATGAGTTCACAGAGTGCAACTGCTTAGCTATGTCAATCACTAGAAAGGTCTGGGATGACATTTTCCTCCCAAAATTAATAATTAATGCTCTAATCATTCCCTTAAGTTATTAGTTTTCATTGATTGGTCCTTCCTGCTGACCCCCAGAAAGCCTCATCAGTCTGTGTGAGAACAGATGAATATGTGCAATTAATCTCTACCCCTTTCAAAGCTGCACCTTCAGATCAGATTCTTAGTCTTGTCAGTGCATTGAACCTGACTTTATTAGAGGAATCTCACCAATTTTAACTCACAAAAGCAGGCAGAGCCCTCTCATGATACCCCTTCACATGGTATTAGTCCTGCAGTTTGTCTTGTAAGCACAAAGGCCTCTTAACTTCCAGCCTTCAGTGAGATGAATAAATTATAAGAATGTGTGTCTGACTTGATTTATTTATTTTTAATATTTAAATGCCTGCTCTGGAAAAGGTTCCTTTCATAAAAGAAGGCATTTTTTTTCCCCCTTGGGTTGCTTGGAGGAGGATGGTGGTACTTTGCAGGGAAGGTCTCAAATTGTCTGCTTACATATTCTATTTATAAGTTGGAATATAGAGTGTTAGGAAAAGATCAGGTTTTACCTGCAGATGTTTTTAGGTTGATTTTTAAAAAGAATTTTAGAGCAGTGAGGATGGGGGTGAAATGGGAAAAACATCCCCCTTCCCTGAGCAGTGTGGGAACATTTCCTACAAAGTGTTGGTGCCCCTCCCGTGCTGGCTGATGTTTGTAGAGAAAAATTAGAATAATTCTCATAAAGTTAGAGAATTACTCTAATTTTTCTCTTAACTTGATCTGCAGAGCTCACTAATTACACCAGATTGCCCCAGAGAGGCAGGGAGTAAATCTGCTGATTGCAGAAGTGAGAGGCACAAGAAATCTCACAACACCCAAGCAGAAGGTGCAGACACGGCTTCCAATTCTTAACCCTCCTCTGGTACCCAGACAACTTGGATGGTCACAAATCACTCCTCAGATTGATTTTAAATTAAATATTGCAAAAACATTTCATTGCACCTTTCCTGGAAAGGAAAACCAAACCGGAAGCAAACGGAAGGAGCAGCAATCCAATCCTAACTGTCCTGGCGATCTCTCTTTTCTCTTGCAGACTAAAGGTGGCCTAAAATTTCCAAGGAGCCCCGTTCTCTGCTGGAATTAGTGGGCCTGTCTCCTCTGAGCTGGGTGGCTGAAGATGAGGTTGCTGTGGGAGCTGCTGGTGCTGCAGTGGGTCATGGTGTGCCTTGCAGGTGAGGTTTTAACTTTGGGTTTAAGATCACCAGTGCGTTTCACGCCGGTGGGACGTGTCTGGCAGGGATAAAACGGCAAAACAAGGCCCTGTTTCACAGCCAGTGTTGTGGGATGTGCTGGATGGGTCGAGCTGATGCTCCTTCTCCCAGTGATTGGTGTCTCTCATCCCAAGCACAGCATTTCAGAGCACTGCTCTGCTCCTTTCCACTTGAAAGTCGCTGTTGATGGAAGTTGTTTTCCCGTGTTCTCTGCTAAGTGTTTCACTGCTCAATTAAACCTTTGTGGAGTGTGGCTTTAAATCCCATTAAAATGGTGTTGTGTTGCAGCTCAGCCCTCGCTCCATTTAACAAATAATTAGAATAACATATTTCAGCATGAGAACCATCTTCTGGAACTGCCCTAGTTTAACCTTTTCAGCCCTGAAAGTCGCAATGTTCTCAGCATTCCCGGAGAAGGGAAGTTTCTGAGGAATGTGCCTTTTTCCTGGAGCTGGAACAGTTCTTGAAGAACATTTTGGATTTGCAGAGGGTTGGCAAAGCTTGTTCCAAAGCCCTGTTGACCCTGACATGGGCAAGGAGTTGGTTGTAGGGAACTATCTGGACCATTCCAGGCTGTCAAAGGCTGTTCTGAGTCTTTCTCTCCTTGCTGTTTACTTATCCTTGATTATTTCCTCCTTAAAGTGTCATTATTATTCTTTGACATGTATTTTGTTCTGAGAGAAGGTTTAAAGTTTTAATTACTGTTTATATCACCTGGATTGCTCTAATTTATCTGCTGCTTGCTCAGAGTGTTTTACTTCTTTGTTTAGTGACTTCTGCTTTCTTCCCTTTTATTTGTGCTCACTGTCAGGGTACTTTTTCAGCATTTTAGGTAATAGCAAACTACTTAGAATAGTGTTTACTTTCTTCTGCTGAGCTCCACTGAACATAAAGCCACTTTTATTCCGGTACTTAGGGGTACCTATTTTAGAAATTTGGTTCCAAGTCTTTCTAAATGTGCTTTGACAGTTTCTGAGCTGGCAGAAAATTGGATGCAGAGAGATTCTGCAATGCAGAGCCCACACGTGTTTCAGGAATTGCAACCTTAGGGAAGTCAGGCTGTGGGAATGCATCGACTCTGAGCCTTTATTTCAAGCAAATAAACAAAATAGTGGAAAAACAAAGGCGTGAAAAAGACTTTTACTACAATTTCCAGACTAAAAGTATTTATTGCAAAATGGCCAGGGTCAGCAAAATAAAGTTGCAGGAGAATGTGTTGGGGGGAGGGGATGTCCTTATCTTTTACATCTGTTATTGATAAAAATGCATCTCATCAGCACTGGCTTTTCCCCACACCATTCAGCAACAGCATTTTTTCTCCTCTTTGCGGTGCACTGAGTATCTTCAGGCTTCAGATTCTCTGTCCTGCTGAGGGAGATTTAGGGATTTATGGGGAAAGAAGTGCCAAAAGTTTTGTGCAAGTTTTCTCTTTGGTGACAAGTGAGGAAGTTGTTTCCTCTTGCTTTTCCATTTGGGCAGAGTGCTGTGGGTAGGGGATGCTCTTACTTTGCTTCCCAAGCTGTGTTTTTTGTGTGTGGTGTTATGAACACACTCATCTGGCTGCTGAACAGTCTGAAGTTAAGGAGGAAACTTATATTTTCATGTTGATCTCTTGATGCACCTTTGTGAAAAAAATATTAATAATTGAATTATGCAATGGGGAAAAAGGTCAGAATAGTTTGCAGAAAGTTGTCTAGCAAATCTTTATAGTGCTCTGTAGGCCCTTAAAAGACTGGAAAACTTAACTGTTGAGTTAGCTGTGAAAAGAAGGTTCAATCTGAAAATTGAATACCTTTGTTTGGTTCTAATCAGTGTCAGGCACACAGATATCACCCTTGTCTTTGTCTCTGCTGCAAAGAGCAGCACAGCTGGTGAAGGATGAGTTTTTTGGGCTGTTTCCCTGACACAGCCCTGTGGAAGTGAGTGTTCCCACCATCCCTATAAAACAGTGACCCCTCTGCCCCTTCAGAGACAACTGGTGGGCTCCAGCTGCCACCAGTCCTATCACTACTTGGGCTCTTTTTTGGTGTGTGTGCTCCTAAATGAACATCTGTTCACTAGAAATTGCATAAAACTTCCCAGCTCAGATCATTAAACAGCTGTCAAAGCCAAAGCACGTGTCATTAAGGGTCCCAGTTATCCAACACTCCCGGAGAGGAGGGACGTGCCAGAGCTGCTCCCAGTCCACAGGGGATGTTGCTATTGATTTTATGTACTGGCTGTGCAGATATTACAGCTCTGCACAGCTGGATAAAACACTTGGATAGAACCTTAGATCAATGCCAGCTCGCAGAGGTGCAAAACCACTAACAATTTTGGGAGCTATCCCACCTCCCTGGAATGGGCAGCAGCACCACTAAAGGTCTGTCTGAGCCACTACCCCCTCTCAATCCATCACCCAAGCTGGGACCATATTTGTCAGACTGTTTTTCCTTGTTGTTTTGAGGTTGTACTGCTAAAAAACTGCTGATGGATTTGATATTTGATGTATATCAATTATGGGGTTCTGATTACATTTTTCAGAAGTTTTCAGGTGTCAGCTCTGGGAAGCAGTAGCTGCAAATTAATGCTTTGGTGCCAAATTGCCCTGGTTAGTTCAGGCTCTTGGCTTCCTTAAATAGCAGCTGTGGTGCTGATAATTTCTAAGTTTTGGAGGTAGGATGAGAGGTGGAAAAGGCTGTGAAAAGTAACACAAAGCTCTTCAAGTCGTGACTTTGTTAGGAAATGCTCTCCCTTTGGCAGCCCCACATATCCCAGAAAGCATTTGTGTACAGCCTGGGAACAGGGATGGAAACAAAAGCCATTGCACAGGATGAGCCAAAGTAACCACATTGATGAAGATGTGACATAGTCTGTGTGCCTGGAACATGCTGGACAAGTATGAAAGGAAATTTTCTGTGTTTTCCTGACTTTTATGCCATCCTTTGCCTCATTAACTTCCTGGAGCAGGGAGTCTCAGTGCTGAAGTCATATTTGCATGTTAATGAGCTGCAGTCACACAGACACATTAATGTCTGAGTGTGCATATGCATATTTTAGAGGGGAATTTAACCCATGAGGATCCCCTCACGTTTTGACAGGGGTGTGGTTTAAGCTGAGTTTTAAACCACAACTAAGCACCACCACACCCCGGGGCAATGGGGAGGAGAATCAAAAATAAAACTTGTAGGTCGAGATAAGAGCAGTTTAATAAATGAAACAAAGTAAAATAGAATAATAAGAGTAAATCATAATAATGATAATGAAAAGTACAAGTGATGTACAATAAAATTGCTCATCACCCACTGAACGATGCCAGACCCCAACCCCAATCTGCCCCTTCCAGGTGACTCTCCCACTTTATGT
The DNA here is from genome assembly GCA_035041135.1 of Platyrinchus mystaceus. Lineage (NCBI taxonomy): Eukaryota > Metazoa > Chordata > Aves > Passeriformes > Tyrannidae > Platyrinchus > Platyrinchus mystaceus. Next base: position 1,976,143 of record JAWWLV010000024.1, on the reverse strand, counting down.
GTTGAGTGTGACTGGAATATCCCTGTGGCCAGTTTGGGTCACCTGTCCTGGCTGTTCTCCCTGCCATCTTTTTTTTTTTGTTCTCCTCCTCACTGGCAGAGCCCGAGACACAAAAAAAGTCCTTGACTTTGGATAAACAGCACTTGGCAACACGCAAAGCATCAGTTTGTGCTCAACGTTATTCTCTTCCTGAATCCAAAACACAGCACTGCACCAGCTACTGAGGAGACATTAACTCTATCCCAGCCAAAGCCAGGACAGACAGAAGACAGAAAAAGAACCTTTTGTAGCTTTTTTGGAAGTGTTTATGCTCTGCTGTGGGTGTGATTGGGATCTGCCTTGCTCTCCTGCCCTCCCTGATCTCCATCTCGTCTTTTCCTTGGATGTTTTGGTTTCTGCCTTCTGCTGGTTCTTGCTGTTTAAAAAGGAAGATCTGTGCTCACAACAAATAAACCAGCCAGCAAGACAACCCTTCCTTTCCTCTTAGTAAGCACTATGTAAACACAGTGTCTTCAATAAATGAATTTGTAGCTCTGTAATAATGCAGCTGCTTCTACAAGTTTTATCAGAGGGGAAAGTGCTGTTGCAGCTCTATCTGTTCAACACTCCTGGAGGGGAGACTGAAGTAGCTCCAGAGAGCACAAGCCAAAATACAGACTCTACTATTTGTTTTACACTGATTTGAACGAATAAGGAAACACTGTTCTTTCTCTCTGCTGAAATGGCTTTATAGTGAACCCCCCTTTACAACAGGTTAAATGGGCTGCACAAAGATTACTGGAATTTTTTTTGGTGGAATGTGGAAGGTGATCCTGAAAGTTAGAAAGCCCAGAGTGATTTGTAGGTCACGCTGCAATTTCAGTGCTTGTCTACACCCCACTACGTGAAAAACTGGAGTTTCACAGTGCTCCAGGTACCCAGAATCAGATATTTGCCCTATTACCTCACACAGCTTGAAAAGTAAGAGGAATCAATATGGAGAAGCCCACATGTGCAAAGTTTATTCCTCACATCAGCTGTAAGAACAGGGGTTAAGTGGGTTTTCTTAGTGGGCTTTTGGCCAGTTGTCAGTGCAGGGGAGCCTCTCACTGGTGTCCTGATATCCCAGCAACACCCACCCTTAATTCCTCAAATCCAGGGACAGTAGCATGTTTTTCAACATCAAATTTATCATATTCATGAATAAGGTGGAATAAAAGCATCAATTCACTTCTTATCTCCTGCAAAATGCCTTTTTTTAAATGTGGGGAGATGCACGTGATGGCAAAAGTCAGAAAACAAAGAAAAATATTTCTGTAGAGCTTATATTCAATGCAAGGTTGTTGATTTGGATTTTTTTTTGGTGATTGTGTTGGGTTTTTTTTCTTCCAAAACTGTTTTTTACAGGAAAATATTCTTAGAAATGCCTGTCCAGGCATTCTTTCTCCTTCTGTCACATGCTGATACAGCATAACCAATACCTCAGCAGTGGTTCAGACCAGAGTATTTAGAGCATGGCTATGTAATTCATGGGCAAAAAGACCAATATATAGTCAAATATTTTTCACTGTGAGGCACAAAAATCACCATAATTTCTCTCAATACATTCCAATGAAATCAGGCATTCAAGTCTGTTAAAAATTAAATTCATAGAAAGCAGAGTATTCACGGGTCTGTTTGAATTCCTGCTTCTATCCAAGCAGCTGTAGGTTACATGCAAAAGAAATTCAGCTAGTTTCATGTCTGAATATAAATAATTAAAGCCAGAAGAACTGTTGTACATCTTAAATGATGGTCTTTATAAATGGTGCTGCAGTTCAATTTGTTCAGCGTTTTTTTTCCCGGTGCCGTGTGGTTCCCGTGGCTGGTGCTTTGATGTTACTGGGCAGCTGCAAAAGGATTAATCTGTTGCAGCCCCCATAATTAATTAATTTATATTTTGGACAGTTCTGCAGCACTTTGCATTTCTGGCCCCAACTACCTAATTAATGTTTGCACAGCACTTGGAGCAGTCGGAGCAGGGAACGACTCCTGTTAATGCACCTCAAACATGACCCAGCCCTTGGTGTGGTGCTGCAGAAGGGTTTTGCTGCTCAGATCTTGCCTTTAAGACTTTGGTTGGGGGTTTTTTTGTTCATTTCAAACTTTTGTATTTTTAAATGCTCTGGGAAGAGATGTGGCCCCTCAACCCTCTGCTCCTCACCCTGTCAGCACCATCCTGTAGGGAGGTGACACCGGCCATGGGTGAGCAGGTCATGCACCCATTTCTCCTTTAATGGGGATAAATCAGGATGACAGATGAGGCAGGAAGACTTTTAGGTGCCAGAGTGGGATTCTACAGTATCACTCAGCTTCGTATCTTGTAAAGGAGAGCTAGGAAAATGTAATTTATGCTTATTTAGGGATTATGTGGCAAGTTTTCCTGTGATGGCAGAGGATTTGACTCAGCCTCACAAGAGGTCTGTGTCCATTTTACGTTCCTGAGCTGTCAGCAGTGAAGCTCTTCCTACATGTGACCTGACTGATTTAGGCCATAATTTCCCAAATTATAAAGTTATAGACCATATCAGTGCCTTTTTCTCATTTCTCTTTTCTATGCAGATGATTAGGTATATTATGTTTTTCTCAGAAGTCCATCTGGGCAAGTTTAATTCCATCTTTCTCAAAAGTTATGGAGGCGAGATGATGCTCTTTAAATGAAACAGAGACTATCCAGACATTTTTATAAGCAGATGTTCCATGTATCTGGCTGTGTATTGATCCCCTGTGTGTTTTATATGATGCCTCTTTTCAATTTAGCTCCTTTGCATTTGAATTAATGCGTAGGTATTGAAATTAAATCTCATTTAGGGAGTCACAGAAATACCTACTTTTCCATACATCTATCAAATTAGGGAGGATATGGACCCAAACCACTTATTTATTGCCAATAAAAATGGATTTTAAGGCAAAATTTGAGGTGATTAGTCTGTTGCTTTAGAGGCAAAATACTTCATGATGTTTAGAAAATCTAAATATTGTTGGAAAGGGACCTAATTTTGTAATAACTGTGTGGTCTTTGAGGAGAACAAGAGGCGAGAGATGTGGTGCAAAGTGAAATCTGCTGGACCAGGCAGCAGGGCTTGGAGCTTGTGTTTGCTGCTGGTTGTCTTCAGTTGCTGGGGAAAGTCTGGCTTAACTAGTCCAAAACCTGCCTCTGTGTAAGGGTTTAATCCCCTGATACTTCCCTGTGCAGGCACAAACTTTCTGTCCCTTTTCTCTCCCCACTTTCGTGGCGATTTTTATCGTTTAGAGCAGCACAGGAAGGGGGGAGCAACTTTCCACTCAGACTTTTGGGGTTAAATCTCTTGGTTTTGCCTCCTGCCCCTCCCCTCGTGCACTGGAGCATTAACTGGCTGAAAATGATGTTGGCAGAGATCATTATTACTTGGATAAAGGTCTTCCAGCTAAGCAGCGATCAAGGGAGATCATCCAAGCGGAATAAAAGGGGAAAGGGTCAATTCAACCTCGATAATTACAGTCCTATAAATTTGGGCAATAACAGAATTAGGCTTTACTGACATATAAATGAGTCCATGGGCTGGCAGAGCGTTGCTGGCTGATGTTTTCCATACAGAACATGTGACTTTTCCCTACCTCTGCATGTTTTTGCAGGGTCTCCCCTAGAAATTCATGTTCCCTTCTGCAGCCAGGCACTGGTTGTCACAAGTGCTCCAGGTCTTACAGGATTTGGGCCATTAAATAGAACAGATGCTGGTGTATTTTTGCAAGTTTGTGCTCAAAGTCAGTCTGTGGCAAATAAGTGGCTGCTCCAGTAAATACTCTCTTAATGAATAGAGCACAGAATGCTGTGGTGCAGCTCGTTCATCTGAGCATTGTTTAATGCTGCTTTACTGAAGCATTTGTCAAATGTTGTCACAGACTGTGCTCTGAAATTAAGGATATGCTCATGACAGCCCTGCACTGACTCATTATTGTAAGTTTTAGAAAAGATTTCCTGTGTATTATCATGAAAAAAAGCTCAAAACTTGCACATTATCCCTTCAGTGCTTGTTTGTTTTTCCTTCTGTATCTGGATTTTTTTTCTTCTGCAGTAAGATATAGGTATTTAACTTCATAAATCAGGCTAAGACACAATTGTTAACTAGTCTATATCATATTAATTAGGCTGTGAAGCAAGGCAAGCATAACAGCCATTTATAATGGAGTACTGGAGAAGTTGCTAATCAATGAGACAGGCAACTAATTAGCCAGGCAGCAGTCATCATCTTCAGCTGAAGCTGGTGACTTTAAACTTCATTAAACTTTCCAGGTGTGGGGGAAAGTATGAAAAATAGAGCTATTTTAATATGTTGATGTGTCTTAATTCCAGTTTTCCAAGTTTAAATGCCTGAAGATTGCATCTGTTTTAAGGGACATTGTCATTTATAAAACATCCCGTGTTTGTGTTGCACAGCTGAAAAGAAAATAAGCAACTTGTTTGGGAAAGCTTTGTTTGAGTTTGTCCAGTGCTTGTTGAGTAGAGCATCAAATTATGCCTGAAATTCCTGCTATCCCATCTTTTAATTCATACTTTCTAAGCCTTCATAGTTTCCAGATACACCCCTGGCAAAGTTCTGAGTGTTATCATTGTTTTTACTTGTTTAACAGGGATAATGTAACGGCTGTGCAGTGAGACTTGGAAGAATAAATGATCTCTGCCCCTCCAAGGTCTCTGAGCATGTCAGCAGATGATGGGAAATGCTCACTGAGAGCCAGATCAAGCTTTATTCCTGTAGCATTTACTCTCCTTCTGTTTTTATATGGTCCACATGAAATGGCATTTTCTGAGGGTTCACACTGTGGGGGCTTTGCTAGAAGGCAGCTGAAGAGGGACTTGAAAGAAGGCAGGTTTCTGGTTGGGCTTTGTTGGGATATGAAGGCAGGGAGCAATGCAGAAGATAAAAAGGGGCTGGAAGCAGCTGGATGCACAGGTGGAATGAAGATGAGAAATAAGCACTTCCTCAGCAACGGAAATACTTGTTTCCAAATTCTCTGTGTCAAGTAACCTATATCAGAGTGTGTTTTATATATGATTATGTGTGATAAAAGTGACAGCATTGTTGTATTTTTGAGCTTTGCTGCTGAAGTCCACGTTGGGGTGGTTTGGCAGTAACTGGACGTGTGATGTTCTTCTGCCTGTCCCAGTTGTCATGATTTTGTGATCCCTCTGGATGCAGATCCAGTGCCTGTGGTGTGTCAGTGGTTCCAACCTGAGTTTTGGTGGATGCACAAGTGACCAAACCCGCAGAAAGGCAGTACAGGCAACTCCGAAATTATAAACATTATTGAAAGGGGTGATACTTACTGACAATTAAAGTTAAAAAAGCAGGAAGAAAGACTTAAAGAGAGACAAGCTTTGGTCTTGTGGTTCTCTTCTCGAGGGAGAGAGAAGCATCTTTGAAAGAGGCAGAGACGTGGGAGCACAGCTCAGGCAGAGGAGTGTTACATCTGCCAGGATAGAAACGGTGACTAACATGACAGGGCTGAAGAATAACTGAAAGAGACTCCCAAAAATATCTCTTATGGCCCTCAAAATGGGGAGAGTTGGAGCGGGAAGGGCTTGATAGGGACAACCTGAGGGGTCCAGCTGTAAGCAGGACACAGGGTGAGAGCGAGCTGGGAGATGCTTTGGCCACGGTGTGTGTTTGCATGTGTTTGGTTTCTTCAGTCCCTGTGGGTTGGGAACACTGAAGCACTCGAGGAGAGAAAACAAGTGTGAAAGGCAGCACAGCACATAATCAAACTGTTACTGAGATGTGTGTTCCTCCACTGGAATAAAAGCGCTCTCGTAGCAATATCAAGATGACGCCTCTTGTGAGTCAGGAAGCCCAGCTGGGATCCTCGAGTCGAGTGGCCAAGAACAGTTACCAGCAGTGGCTGCATCTCATTTTATAAACTGGAAGAACTGTGCTGATTCTTGGGTTTTGATGTACTGGATTCCCCACCCCCTTTCCAGAGAGGGAGGACAGGCACTGGGTCCTTATTAACCTTACTAGTGTGAGCTACTCATTTCAAAATATGATAATGAGCTTCCAGCATCTGCAAGGCATTTCCTTTTCTTACTTACAAGCTCTAAATAACATGGTACATACTATAAAACCTGTGTCCTCTCTTTCCTCAGAGAAAAGCAGAGGTTCTCTGCATTTTCTCACTTGTAATATCCTCATGCTAACACTGTTCAAGCAGCTATTTGGTAAATAATCTGAATGGAATTTCCCCAAATTTATTAATACTGACTTTGCTTCATTCACTTTAACAGTCACATTTCTTATCTCTCCTGCATTCCTTGCATGCTTGCTTTTTTTCTTGGATTTTATTGGTACATGAGGATAGAATGTGGAAGTTATTCCCTAAAGAAAGGCAGTGGAGAGATGTGCCATCAGTTGGTGGGAGGAGGGAGACCCTACTGCTTTCCCATGTAAATTATGTGAGTCCTGGAAGGAAGCCAGGCATTCATTTTGTTAAAATGGGGTTTGATAATTGAAACTAATTTAACATCGACCCCATTAAGTTGCATTTTATTGCTCATTTAATATGCCTGTCTCACAGGCTCCCAGGACTGGGAAGCGGCTTTGGAATGTGAGTTTCTAATTCCTCAAAGCTCCAGCCACGCAGGTGAACGTGGAGTTTGCCCTGTAGGATCAGCAGCAATGTGAGCAGCAGGTGTTGTGCCCGTGGTCAGGGAGGTGTTTTCATGCCAAGATGTGGATCAGGAGCGCTTGGGATCAGCACTGGTGTGAGTGGGTTGAGCTGAACAGCTTGAGTTTGGGCAGGTTTGCTGTGGGAAGATGCTTTGCCTGGAAAGCAGCCTCGTGGATGGGAACAGATTTGTCAGACCTGAAAAATAACCCCAGTCCTGCAATAGTGCAACTCAAAATCATGGAATCATTTGGGTTGGAAGGAGCCTTAAAGCTCATCTTGTTCCACTCCACTACCATGGGCAGGGACACCTTCCACTAGCCCAGGTTGCTCCAAACCCCATCCAACCTGGCCTTGAACTCTTCCAGGGGTAGAGCAGCCACAGCTTCTCTGGGCAACCTATTTTTGAACATATACATTGACTTCTGACAAAAATGCCCATTAAAACCAGCTCCATGTGTTTTAATTATAGGGGATCTCCATGTTCTGGTTTCCTCTGTCTTGCTGGTCCTGTCACATGATTTCTGTACTTCACTACTCAATCTTTTCTGCAGCTTATGAATCGTTAAATAACCTCATAATTGGTTATCACCCCTTCAGTGCTAATTGCAGTGAGGCTCTAGGTGATGGTTACACAAACACGGTTGTATTTATCAAAACATCACCGAGCAAAAAAAGATTCCAAAGGACGGGAAAACACAGACATGTGCAAAGAGCCGTGATGGATGTTTGTTTACAAACATGTTCTCCTCTGCAACTGGGGCTGCAGGAGCAGCGGGGGAGTGATGAATTGCTGGAGCTTTCCCTTGGGAAATGGCAGCAGGAGAGAAGCACTAAGAGTGTGCCTGGGTTACATCAGGGGCCCTGGGCACAGGGAGGCACAGGCACCGAGCTGGGTGTCAGCATCCAGGTGGGAATGCTGCAATTCCAACCAAAGATGCTGGAAAGGGGAGTTAAAAGGTGCAGCTCATCCCACTACACATGTAGTGAAAGCTGGGTGAGAGTGTGTAGAACTATTTAAAATTTTAAAACAACGTGTCTGAAAAGCACTAGGAGAGTCCAGCAGGAGTTGGACTTCCATGATCTTTGTGGGCCCCTCCCAGCTCAGGATATTCTGTGATTCTGGGCTGTTTCAGCTGCTGCTTCGTGATCCAGACCATGTTTAAAGCACATGGGTGATATCTCCTTGTTAAATGTACCTGTGTGCAAAAGAACAGAATAGAAAATGAGTGTTCTCTCACGGTTCTCCCTCATCATGACATAGTAGCGTTTGACAGGTATTTCTCAACACTAAAATTACAAATTAAAATTTAAAATTACACTTCAGGGTGCAGGAAAGGGGATACTCTGGTGTTACAGTGATGAAGGATTTAGGGTTTATTTGTAAAATCAAAATGCTTTGTTGGCAAGAGTTGACACAGGGAGTTGGGTGATCTTGCAGCTGAATTTCTGGGTCTTCTCACCATCCAGTTCCAACTCCCTCCATGGTAGCGACACCTTCCACTAGACCTAGCTGGGAAAAGCCAGGAACTGCCTAACCAAGCTGAGACCTGGGATTTGGGGAAGAGAAATTGATCTCTGGAGTAGTGGTAGTTATTCCTGGAATAGGGATGTTCTACTGATGTCACTGCAGGCATTAATGGTGTGGTTGCTGTTTCTCCTTAATTTCTTTGAGTGGCGTTGACTCAAACTTTTAAAACTGTGTTGGAAGTCACGATTTCAGTTCGTTCCTGCACAGAAACTCAGGTGTGGTTGGTTGTGCTGGTTTTGAAACCTGCTGGCTGGGTAGAAAATGTGCTTATGGTGTTGGTTTCTCGGGGTGGTACGAGCGGAATGTGCCTGTCAGTGTTTTGCAGGATTGATTTGTGAAAGGTTGTTATCCTGTTAGGTCTTACACGTTGGAGTCAGCACTGGCATTCACAGCTCTCCCAAGGTGTTGTGTTTAAAATACTTTTTTTTATTGTAACTTTCTTTAATGTGACATCCAATTACTGGTAAAACTTAACCAGCCCTTCTTGTTTTTCAGTGTAGACATTCTCTGGCATTTTACTGCTTTCTTCTGAAAGCATTTAGGAGATGAATGAAAATACAGCAGTTAGCAAGGATTTTGGCATTTAAGAGATGTCATAACAGCTTTGGAAAAAAAAAAACCACACACACACACATTTTTAATGTGTGTCAGCTGATAAAATGTGTCAGTCCAAATCAGTGAGATGACAAAAGCAAAGATATTCATGTGCTTAATAATTAAGAGATTCTGGGAAAAACAGTATCCTGAAGGAAAGCTGAGTCAAAAAGGCTGAAGTTTTGCATTAAGGTTTCTTTGTCTGGTTTAATTCTCTTTGGTTTTTTGGGAAGGAAATTGCATTATGGTACCTGGAAGTGGTGCAGTGAGCAGAGGGGCTCTGGGTGTCAGGGTGTGGTGGCTGTGGGGCAGCTTTGTGTTTCTCATTCTCTGGATCTCATTTTTACTGCTGTTTACTCCAGATTGTTTAAGATGCCCAGTTGTGAATCAAGGAACCAGAGTTATGTGACAAAATTCAATGTACAGTCAGGGAAAAGGGGTTATTGGGATCCTTTATCAGGGATGGCACGTGGACACTAATTATGGTCTCAGCTATTCTGTATCTTAATCAATTCCAGTGATCTCATTTATAATTTCTCCTCTTCCTGACAAGTAGCTATTCAAAGAAATAAATTGGCTATCTGTGTAATTTGCTTCTTGGACACAAAAGGCTCCCAAATTAACAGGCTTTTTTTTCCCCCTGGAGAAATCTTCCTCACTGCAGTGTGGGGTTCTGCTAATTATCCCTTTGTCCCCTTTTGTTTGCTGAAGGTGGCAGAGAAAGCTGAAGGGGCTCAGTGTGAGCAGCAGCAGCTGCCCAGTGACCACTGGTGGCACATCTGGTGCCCCCCCAGCCTGCAGAGCCAGTGCTCCTGGTTCTCTGTGGCCAGGCATGAACATAAGTCTGGACCAGCTCAAAAAAGTTAGGATTTGAGACCAGAATCGCCCGTTATTTCCCATTTTTCCTTGGGGGGAAGAACTTGAAAACTAATAATGGAATATCACAAATCAGGGGACTGAGCAGGGTGCCCATTACAAAGGGATTCTTGATGAGATCTTCAAAATACCTTGTTTTATTAGTGCTGACAATGAACACCTTTAAGACCCAGCCTTTCCCCTTTGTTGTGCTACAGGTGGTTTTTAAAACAATTTACAAAGAGTCTTTTTTTTTCCTTTTTCATGCTGTTAAAGCAAATTGGTATGTAATTAGATTTATATAGTGAATAATCTTATTTGCATATCCAATTAATTCTTCCTGTTTTAATTTGCTAGGGTTGGATTCACATTGGTAGTAAAAAAATAACACTTAAATTATCAAGCATTCAAATTTTCTTTTACAATAATTTGTTCAAGGTCTTCCATTAAAGTTTGGTCCTGAGCATCCTCTTCCTTTTAAAGGCTGTTAAATAACATGGAAAAAGGCAATCAAAGCGAAACAAAAACCAACCTGACTTGTGTTATAAAAACAATAAGGGTATATTTAAGCTGATCAAGGGAAATGCTGTGTGAATTTAGACTCTTATTATCATAGAATTACAGACTGGTTTGGGTTGGAAGGGACCTAAAAAATCCTCCAGTGCCACCCCTGCCATGGGCAGGGACACCTTCCACTAGCCCAGGTTGCTCCAAGCCCCGTCCAACCTGGCCTTGGACACTTCCAGGGATCCAGGAGCAGCCACAGCTTCTCTTCATCATGTCATCTCTTTATCATTTTGACTGTCTGGAGTTCTCACATCTGTATTCAGAAATGCTGAATACAAGCCAACAAGTAGAAAAGGGACCTGATTTCAGAAGTGTTAACATGCTCTAAATTCCACACATTTCAACTCAACAGGGAGGTGTTTAGCACTGGTGAAAACAACTCCACTTTGTTGGGTACTGAAGTGTGTAATCTTTGCAGTTCCTGGTGACATCTACAGCTTTATTAGCCAGACAGGGGGTTGCTTTTGCAGGCACAGTCCTAGAAAAGTTTCAGTTTTGCCCTGAGTCAGGGAATAGTTTGGCACAGTCTGTGTTTCTAAAACCTCCATGAAAAGCCTCGTCATCCCTGCCAGGCTGGAGGACTTTCCATCGGTGGCCCCACTACTCCTACATGTCCCCAGACCTGAGGTTCCACTTCCAGAGCTGCTGGAGCTGCCTGGAGAGCTCTTTGTGTGAGACATCCAGGTCCCAGTCCTGCTTCCCAGTTACCCCTGCACTGCTTACTTGGAGTTTGGGAGCAGAGATCTGTTAACCATGGAGGAAAAACATGGAGGAGTTGTTAGAAAAGGATAGAACAGGCACATTGTAACCTGAAAATTGAAGATATCTCAGTATAGTGAAGGTGCAAGCATGTGTTTTTATTTTTAAGGTATTTTTGATGTGTTCCCAAGGGATAGAAGATTCTTTCTAGTAGCTGCATCTGTCTAATGCATCAACAGATGTACAATAAACTCCCTGTTTTTAACCTTCTTTGATGCCAAGCTCACTGCTCACCTCTGAGTGTGCCCTCCACCCTTGTTGCAGTGAGATTGAAGGCTGAGGGATCTGCTGATCTCCTAAAATTGAAGGGGTTTGATTTCAGTTTAATTCCCAACTGCTTCAACCCACGTTTGCCAAAAAAAAAAATGTCTCTCTGCTTTTATTTGAGAGCAATATTTTGAGCAGCTCTTTCTGCAAAAATGTTGTTTCCAAAAAACACGTTGGTTTATTCTCTCTTTGCAGGCCTTGGGATTGTGGATTTTTATTGCTACTATTGGATGGTTAATGGAAGGAAAATTTGAATATGGAAGGGGAAAAAAAAGGGATTAGAAAGGTTGACACACAAAGCCTAAAAAATCCTGATGGTTTCCTTTGCTCTGTTTGACATGAGTAGATAAATGGGCTTCATGTCCCACGTCCATTTGAATCAGAAAAGCCACCCTATGATTCCAGTGGATGGATTGTACTGGGACTGAATGGTTAATTCAAGAGGCTTTAGCAGAAATTATGTCAGTGGAAAGGAGATGGACTGAAAATTGCTGTACTGAGGCCAAAGTGAGCAGGGGGGTTGTGGAGTACGGGGTTAAGAATTGAAAATAAAACCAACAGTGTATTTAAATGATTTAATAAATGAGGAAAATAATTCCATAATTGTGTTGCAATGGTTTGAAATATGTCCTAGGGAAAATTGCTTTGAGTTCTAATTAGCAACTGTTGGTTATTAGCTCAATCCAGTGCCAGGGAAAAAAATAAATAGGTACAATCACTTGGCTATTGCTTTTGTCTCCAAACACCTCATCTCTTGTCCCAATTTTGGGCTGTTCTTACCTAAAAGGTAAAGTAACTACTGCAGATCCAAGGCAGTCATCCTGCAGGTCACGGGAAACACCTCGGTTGTGTTGTTGCCAGACAGGATGAAATACAAATGAGGTGACAATTGGTGGCAAAACAATTTCTTTGGACTGGTTTTATCTCAGCTACATCCTTCTACTCCCTCATAAAAATAAGCTGTAATGGGGTGTGAGCCCCGAGTAGCTTTGGCTGGAGCTGTAAGCTATGAAGAGGTGCACAGATAATATATTCCCACTCTTGTTCCTTCTGATCCATCCCTCTGCCTACTTTATAAACTGTACTCAACCCAGCTACAAACAGCTTGTAGTTTCTCAGGGCAGGAAAAGACACTCCACAGCCCTGCGTGGCGGAAAACTAAGTGAAAATGACCTCCAGCTCTGAGGCACTTATTGAAAACCTATTTTAAATTGAATACACAAGCCAAGATAATACAGGCTGTTTGATAAGAAACATTAGAGAAATCCATAACACGAGGCTTTTTATTACAGGTTTATTACATCAATCTCTCCAGTGGGTAATGGAACTTGTAAATATACTCTTATGTAGGAGTCTCCTTGCGGGCTTTTTATTCATGCTGAAGTAAGCACAGCAAACTTATTTGCTGTCAGGGTACATTGAATTTAAGATTAGTATTTATTTTGGTTCTAAAGAGGTTTTGCTTTTGTGAATTGGAAGTTGGCAGAACCGCTCTAGGAGAGGTGGGAGCTGCAGGGGGGGAGTGGGGGGCAAATGAGTTTTCCAGGCAAACCGCTGGTCCCGGGGCAGGATATGGGATGCAGATCCAGGGTGGGATGCGGGTTGTGTCCTCCACTGCTCGCCTCACTGGTCACTGCTCCTCTGGGAGGGAAAAGTTGCTTTGTTTAAGAAGGAGCTGGCTGCTTTTTCACTGAATAAACCCAGCAGGATGAAAAACCAGCCGTGGGATTAGAGCAATATTTAAGGGATGTATTTGCTGCATTACCGGGCAGGACAAACACTGTCACAGTGTACATCGTACTGTAAACATTTGTTCTTGAGTGTTCAAATGCTCTTAATGCTTTTCCAGAGGTAAACAAAGCAGTGCTGCTCAGCAGTAACCCAGTTTGCTTCTGCTTACTTGGGAGAAGCCAAGGGTAGGTTTGCATGGAATAAAGAGTTAAGGAGAAGTCTGCATGGAAGTTCAAAGGACAAAAAAGTTAAAACCCATAGCAGTGCTAACAAAAATAAACCCCCAAACAACAGCTTACAAGCTTCTAAGTGTATTTGCTGGAGGATATGCTAATTAATTGGTAGTTGACTTAATATAGGGAAAATAATCCTTAATTAGAGGTTGTTAATTGGAAGGACCAGAAACCTGCTGAGGTGTCAGAGAAGTTGGCATTAACACATGAATTTAACAGGTTTTTTAGATCACTCAGAGAAGCTGTGGCTGCCCCATCCCTGGAGGTGTCCAAGGCCAGGTTGGACAGGGCTTGGAGCAACCTGGACTAGTGGAAGGTGTCCCTGCCCATGGCAGTGGAACAAGGTGATCCATAAGGTCCCTTCCAATCCAAACCCTCCTGTGAGTCTATAACACTGCCCAAAGGGATGTACTTTATGTTGGTGCAGAACAAACACGACCAGCTTTGAGTGATGTTTTGCATTTCCAGCATTGACAAAGACCTTTTTACTGTATGAGACAGATTATGACTGAAGAATGAGGGACATGTCTATTTAAGGTCTGAGGGTAACAAATGTGCTTTTGCCGTGAAACCACGGCTGTGTCAAACCCACCTGAGAGAAACCATCCTTTATCCACCTGACTGGGCCCTTCCTCCTGAACTGTTGCACAGTAATGCTGCCACTAATGTGCCTCAGCAGAAAGCCCAGCACTATTTTTGATGGATATACTCACAGGTATTAATTATGCATTATCATTTCCATCTCTTGCATATTTAAAAAGGTGGCAGTTCTAAGAAAATTCTTTACTTCCCTGTCGTTGAACTGGTTTTGGCCACTTCCTCGGTGCTTTTACCAACTTGCCCCCAAACTTCTTGGTTGAAGTGCTCTCAGATGCAGTGGCTTGGGCAGCAAATGGGTCAAGAGAAACGTCCTCCATGGCTTTGATTTCTTGCTGCTCACAGAACAATCCTCTGCCCCGACAGCAGAGTGATCCATAAAGACTTATTCTCTGTTTAATTACTTTCTCTGCATATCCCTCATTGTCGTGGTGCACTTATTGAAGAAGTTAAAACCCAAGCTCTCTGCCCCAGATAAAAAGCTACTTACAGAAATTCTTATTTGTCATTGAGGCATCTAAAAAAAAAAAAAAATCAGGAGGTTCTTCACAGCGTGTTCTCAATCCAGTATAAGCCTTAATTTTCCAAACAGAGAAAGCCATTATTTTTTGCCATTGTAATGAAAAGCTTGCTGAAGCAGTGCACATTATTTCCATTACTCATTAAGCCTTCTCTGCTCTGGAATGAAATTACATGGGTTTTGTTAATTTTCTTGCTTTTAACTTCTGACTTGTAATTTACCAAAAGAAAGAACCAAACCACTACAGCTCTTGTTGTCTCCCAGTTGACAAAGTCAGATGGTCACAGCGTTCAGATGAGCAATGCAAGTCCACTCTCTTTTGTCATATCCCTGATATTTTGGGCTATTTACACTAAAACAGAGCAAAGAATATCATTTATTAGTTTGCACCATAGTTCTAATCTATGACTTCTGTAAGGCTTCTACTGGTTTGGCATAAGTGGACGTTACGTAGTGACTGATTTATTTCATTTAATTTTGTGTTGAACAATAAAATAAATTTGGTTTTTAATTATAAAGTAACAGGGCTCAGTCAGATAAATTTCTCTTAAGAAAATACACGTGGTTTCCATTTAATTGTTGACTTGCTCTCCTCATTGATACTAAATTTGCTTTTTATCCCTGTAGTCATTTTACTGCAGCACTTCCTCAGAGCTTTTCCTAATGCCTTTTGTCAACAGCAAAACAAGAGCCTCCTCATGGGGCCAACTGAGCTCTGTGTCATCTCTGGAGATGCAATTACTGTGTGTTTATCCTCAGTGCCCGTGGGTGACAGGCAGAGCTCTGTGCAGGCACGTGGAGAGAACAAACTCCTGGAAAGTTCTCAGCAGCAGCACTTTGGCTGCTCACACGACTTCCCTGTGGTCACCACAGGGGTGGGGAGGCCTTGGAAGGTGTGTAGACCATGGTATTACTGTCTGTCACAGGGACTGGTTTGCATATTGTTGGTGGGAAATGCTGTTGGCATCACAAGTCATCCCATTTTGCACAAAGTTTGTGTTTGAAGTATCAGCGTCCTCCGGGTCAGACCAGAAGTGTCCACAGGCAAAGAAAGGGGAAGTTTTACTCTTGGGATAGGCTGTGCTGTTTGGTGATTGAGGCTCTTTGATGTCATAGAATCATGGAATTGCTAAGGTTGGAAAAGACCTCTAGGATTGAGTCCAGCCATTCCCTAAACCCACCACTAAGTCCTGTTCCCAAGTGCCACGTCCACAAAGGGATGTGACTCCACCACTGCCCTGGGCAGCCTGTCCACCCTTCCCGTGAACAAACTTTTCCTGATATCCAGTTCTAATTTAAGGCCACAATTTAAGGCCATTTCCATGTCCTTATATTGCCTGAAGGACTGTGTTTCCAGGAGCAGTGATCTCCTGTTACAAGAAACACCTTAAAAAGGAGCTTCTCTTCCCGAAGCCGTGCTGGGCAGTGGAGGTTTCAATTGACCTTTGGAGATGAACTCTGTCTCTGGGGCATCCCCATCATGCTGCTCTTTAGACATGAGTAAGGAGTGTTTGAAGGCTTAACCTGGTGGTGTTACACCAGAGGGAAGAAAGGCTCTACTCACAAATGCCATCAATCTGAGCAGGTTTTTGAGAGTGCTAAATTGCAGTGTAAGAAGTCATAAGTCAGGTTTTTGACAGCTATTACTGATATCTTTTCCCTGCTGTGTTCCTTGAAAGTTCATAACATTTAAAAAAAAATTAAAGGAATACATGTTATCCGTGGGCAGATTGGACAAATTGTACTCCTGGCTGCTCCTTTGATGTTTTACTGATTGAACTCTGAGAACTTGATTTAAGCTGCCCTCAATTTGGCATTCAGTGGTGTTAATTTTATCACTGGGTTTGTGTAGGATCTGGGGTGTCTGTGTGTGTGGAGGGTCTGGTCCCTCTATAGGGATGATCCAGCATAATAAATGGTGACTTTTAGAGATGGGGAGTCCCTGTGCTGGGGTGGTGGTGCAGTGACCCCAGAAACCAGAGTCAAAGCAGGTACCCTGAGCTCAGTGTCTTCCCTGTGCAGGGAATCACCCACTGGAGAGTGGGATTGCCTTTTGTTCCCACTCTACTGAGGGCTACAGAAACATTTTTAAATATAATAATCAACTTGAAGGCAGCTCCTGCAACCTGCCCTGACTTGGTGCAGTTGCACTGACTTCTCTGCAGTTGTGGGGATTTGCACCAGCTGAGGTGCCAGCCTGTTGTCCCCACAGCAGACTGCAAATGCCTTAAATCCATTTATGTGACGGAACCACCTGGAGATTACAGCCCTGGATCCTGTTTGCAGGATTAAACAATTTCTTGCTGTAGCAGCAAGGGTGAGGTTTTGCTGTCTGGGGCCAGGAGCCTGCCCAGCATCCTGATGTTGTGGATGCCTGGCACGTCTCCAGAGGGCACATGGCACAGCAAGGGCTTTGATTTACCTCTTTGTGTCACTTCAAAGGAGAGATCATTCTCTCCTCCTAAATAAGTTGGTGCTGTTTAAACCCCAGATACCCGGGGTGCCATCAGGCTTGCATTCAGACAAAGATGATGCTGACAATTTTGAGCAAAAAATATAAATGTATAATGTTACAAACATGAGATTTTGCTGTCTGACTATTCATTCAATTGCATTTTAATTTATTGCATTGAAATACTGTCTGCTTTTCTTAAGGCATGGATTGAACTTGTTAGAAATAGTCACAAAAATGCAGAGTGTAATGTGTGTAAAACTTGCCAGTGGTCAGTGATAGAAAGGAACTTGTTTACAGTTTAATTCTACTTTTTTTTTGTTTTCCAAAATAGCCTTCATATATTTAAAAAAAAAAATCTTTCTGGCAAGCACTTGCTTGTGTGCTTTTAAAAGATGGAAAGGAACTGAGTAAACAACTTGCTGCCTTGGTTTAGGTGTTTTTTTTTCCTTTATTCTTCAGAGTTTGTTTAAAACAGACTTGCCAGGTCAGAATTTTTTTGTTGTTGTTGGGATTTAAACTGAATGCTTCTAATGCAATTGAAAATATTTCATGAAAATATAATAACTCTTCTGTAGGGTCACAAATATAGAGGAACCAGTGGTAGAGCACACCATGGGAAGGAGTTTTGAAGCCAAATTAAGATGGTTGTGGTTTCCCTATCCCTGGAAGTCTTCAAGGCCAGGTTGGACAGGGCTTGGAGCAACCTGGGCTAGTGGAAGTTGTAATAAAAGCTGCACACCTTGGCTGCATCTGACTGTTACTTTCAGATCCCAAAGGATCCATCAGGTGGAGATGATAAAACTTCATCACTCGTGTCCCACTGCAGCGTTGTCTCAGGGATATGGAAATGTTCCAATCCTGCCAAAACCAAACAGCCCAGGAGAAATGTGCACGTCGTGTGCTGAGTTAACAAATAGGTGTTTTGCTCTCTGCTCTGTTTGTTTTAGGAGTTTAGTGCCTGTGGGTTGGCAGTAAGTCACACATGGCCTCCTGGGGAAGCATTCCTGATATTCCCACCGCTGCTCATCAGCGCTGCCTACTCGGGGCACGAGCGAGGGCTGGTTTGCATCAGCTCTCAGCAGTGCTCCTGGAAATGTCAAAGTCATCCCTGATGTATTCCCTGCTACACAGCCTCGTGTTTTCTTGCTGTAATTGCAAACTGTGTGCTCCTGACCCAGGAGGAGCAGATTTGCAGTGCCCTGTTGACAGACCGAACCACCCGACGTGCGTTTCCTGGCCGGTGACACGGTGCAAATTAAGTTACAGCTCTTTGGCTCCAAGTTGTGCCAGACTCGTAATCCCTTGCTTGCTGCTTCCTGGGAGCAGTTCTGCATTGCTCACAAGGTGCTGGTAATTCAATCTGCTTATTCACAAATATTTGAGAAGGGAATCCATTGCCTAAACCTCTCTGTAAATAGCTGGATAAAAAAAGTTGGCAGGAATCAGCTTTACTTCTGACAGTGGCTAATGTACTTAAACCTGAAGAGAGAAAAGAGGCTTCACCTTGAAGCGACGTGCCAGAGAGTTCCTTTCACCTTGAAGCTTTCTGCAGAGTTTGGCTCCTCAATCAATTGAGAGCCTGGACACATTGCCAGAGTTGTCTTTGTTTTTCCAGCAATAGATGAGACAGAGATTATAGGTTATTGCCCCAGGGACTTGTCTTTTCAGAGGCTTCAGGATTTTAAAGGAAAGAGGCTTTTTCAATAAGAGTGTTTTATAACTTTTTCCTCTCTGCTGGTGGGGTGGGGAGGATGGCATTTGTTAGCCTGGCTTTTACACACCTTCCTTAGTACATGAAGGATTAAAATCAATTGAAATTCAGGGAGGTATTGTGGAAATATGTGGCTTTAAAATATGCACGTGGACCTACTACTTCTGCCTTTTGATATATATCCACTTTATAGTTCCTGTCATACTCCAGACAGCTGAAAGTTTTACAATAATGATATGTGTTCTTGAAAGACAGCAGTTATATCAGCACCTTATATTTTACTAATAAATCAATAGGTAATTAGTACAGGCCTTTGAAACATTTATAATACCTCATTCACAAGTAGCTCTGTGCAAGAACACCCAGAGCTGGAGGGACTGTGAGACCTGAGAGGAGGTTGAAGAACAGGTGAAGGCAACTCTGTGTGTACAGTGACGTGCTGTGCTTGGTCAGAGGTGAAGGGAATGTCAAGCCAACCAGGTTAATATAAAGGTTTCTACAGTCTGGGGTGCTGGCAACAGCTTTCTGAAGGAATTTCATGGATTCAGGTCTCTTATGAAGCAAAAGCCATTTTCAGCCTGATCCGCAATCTTTGCCGGTTGAATCCAGGACTTGTTTTCAACAGGATGGAAACAAATCAATTTGCAGCACTGGGACAAAGGTCCAGTCAGGATTTGCAGCCCCTGGGAACAGCCCTCATGGCTGGACTTGGCCTGTGCTCTCCTGGGAGGTTACCAACTGCTCTGGAAGCCACCACTGCCGACAGCACGTGACTGTGAGAACCTGAGGCCCCAGTTCATCAGGAGTGGGATTTGACTGGGACAGGCCACCTGCATTCCTGGTGAGGGATGTGGATAACAGATCCGGGCACGATGCCTCAGAGCTGCTGCTCAGTGGTTAAATTAGTGCTGGGGATGGAGCACACCATGAGCTGCAGTTGGGTCTCCCTGAAGGACCAGTTTCTGTCATTGACTGACCCCCTTGTTTGAGAGAATGTCGTGTCCTGAGTTGAAAGAATTAAAAAAATACATAAATCATGGAACACATTAAACAGCAGTATTTCATCTAAGGCTCTACATGCTCCAGTCACCAGAAATGATGTGAATTCCATTCTTAAATATTCAGTACTGACAAGCAGAGTGGCAGAACAACGTTTGCCTTGGCAAATGTCATTGTCAAGATGTTCACCTGCAGCTGAAGTGCATCACAGGGTGTTGCATGTGAATGAGCTCAACCTTTGCTGGTGATGTCCCATGTACCTGTCACTTCCCTTCCCAGCACAGAGGAGCTGGAACAGCCCTGGTGTTCAGGGCTGTTTTTCTCCACCTACACTGGTGAAAAAAAAGAAACATGAGCTGATGGGGGAGAGGGACAATTTTTCTCTTGCTGCCAGCAGATCTGACCAGTTAGGTGATGATGCAACACCAGGAGTTGTTACAGAGATGGAGTGAAGAAAATAACTGAGGAAAATGTACGCAGCAGCCAAAGAGCCAAGTCATGGATTTGGGTCTGGGCTCGGTCCAGTGGGATGCTGGTGGCATCCTGGATTTCTGGTCAAGTTCCAGTCCATGAGAGCTGCACATGCACAACAACAGCAAAGATCAGGGAAGCTTTCTACACCCCATAGTTCAGTCTGGAGGAACAGTTCATGGCAGGTTTTCAGGTCATGCAGGCCTGGTGTTATTCTTTGGGCCAGAATACATCTGAACACATTGAGGACAGATGAGTTACGAAGCAGCTTTTGAGAACCCTGGTGAAACAATATTATTCACCCCAAAACCAGGATGTATGTCTTTGTACTTCAAGAGGAAAAATGGTACCAGTAGATGCATGGTGCTGGGTAAGGACAGTGTTTTAATTTCCCCTCATAATCCTGTGTTTCCAGGGCTGTATATATAACTGCTGAATGATTTTCTCGAGGCTAAAGCTTAACTTACAGGACATGAGAACCAGCCTGGCTATTATTTACATATTTAAAGTATCTTTCAAAAATATGATTATTTCTAGTATTCCAGCACAGGAGATGAACAAATAACCTGAACATTAACGAACTCGTGACTGATTCTGTGTGATCCTTTCTAACTGGTGTTTCAGCAGACCTGCAGATGCTCCAATGCTTTTTATTAGTAGTAGGAGTAGTAGTACTATTAGTCTTGTATTAATATTATTATTACTGTTGTCTGTTCATGGCTCTGCTGTGGGCTGATATCGTCCTTAGTGGAGCAGTGTGAGTTTCCCTGTTTGTTTTCCTGCTGGCGGCTGTGATGACTCAGGGAAAAGGCTGCTCGGTGAAGAGACTTGTGATTTTCTGCAGTAACAGAGAAATGTGTTTTTGCTGTGTACTGAAGGGAACATCTGTGATGATAATCATGCTGTTGACTTACCAAGAGAACACAAATTACACTCTGTTAAATCAGGTTTTTGTCGCAGGACAAGGCACTCGTTCCGCTGCGCTGGGAATTGCCTCCCCCCGGCTGTCTGGACCCAGCAGACGAGGCACGGGGAAAGTTCACTTTGCCATGTACAGATCAGGTAGCAGCATTTTATTT
Organism: Platyrinchus mystaceus; assembly: GCA_035041135.1. Classification (NCBI taxonomy): domain Eukaryota; kingdom Metazoa; phylum Chordata; class Aves; order Passeriformes; family Tyrannidae; genus Platyrinchus; species Platyrinchus mystaceus. Next base: position 1,955,114 of record JAWWLV010000024.1, on the reverse strand, counting down.
GAGGGCTGCAAACTTGGTGACATTTGCTATAATTAACCGTGTGACATTTAAATAGGGGAAATTGCGATGTGGTTGAGGGACAAACAGGGAGGGTGAGTGAGAGGCTTCACAGCCGAGTTCCCTGAGCTGGAGCCTGACCTGCCCTTGGCACTTGGATGTTCACTCTGGTGCTGCAGGACATGGGCAGAGGCAGCTGCAGGGCTCACCAGTGAACCCTGGGCTTCCCTCAGAGGTCAGAACACACCGTGGTGGGGTGGATGTGCTTAACCCTGCCTTTAATTCCAACTGCGCCAGATCCTCGGGTCACTCGTAAATAGAGTTGTCAGACCACTGCTGTCTCCGTTGCAAATGCTGGAGCCCTTCCACGCCTGCATTCACGAGAGGGAAGATTTATTTCTTCCTGTCTCCTGGATTTTTATGGCTGCCTTACGGTCTCTGAGGAGAATCTGACACTGCTTTTGAACTCGGGGATCAGACTCTTGCCTATCAGCTGTCACCTGCCAGGCCTGGCTTTCCACTCCAGCTGCACTTGTACTTGGTACAGCAGCGAGCTGGGACATGAAAGGATGTCAGAAAAGAGAGATGATAGCAGGAGGAGTGAGATGATAGCAGCAGGAGCTGTCTGGCTCACAGTCCATGTTGGAGACCTGTAGGTGCTGCAGAAGAAGCCCAGTCTTGCATCACGGGGTCAGGAGAGAGGTGGTGGCACTTTTCCCCATCCAGCTTCTCAATCCAGCAGCAAGACTCAGGGAATGTCTCAGACAAGAGCTCTGGGAGGGTGTTTTTGCTGCCAGGGTTCAGATTATTGCAGTGGAATTGCAGAAAGTGCATCTTATGCAGTGGGTGGGGTGATGAGGAGGAGGAGGAGGGAAAGAGCCTCACCATTTGTTTCAGTTTTGCTCCTGGTGAAACTATCTGATCATAGCTGTTGTTTAGTTCTCTTTATTAATCTTGAAGAGTTTTCTAATCACATGGGTCAGCTCTGGTGCAGTGGTGGAGAAGAGTGACTGGGGGAGGAAGGCTGGTGTGTGGTCCCCAAAGATACAGGAGCTACAACACCCTTCCCTTAAAAATAACACTTCAGACAGGACTTTTTAAATCTCCTTTATTTTTGTCTTTAACACAATTTTTTTTCTTTAATGGGAAGCACCTTTATCGGGTCTTCTTCATTGAGAAGTCTATGGAATTATTTGCAGCAGAACTATGTGGTGCAAACATTTCTATCTTTTAATTTCAAGGCCATTGGCACCGTTTGTGTGTGCACTTGATGTTAGAGAAAGGATAGGGGGAAAAAATAGGGAGTGAGCATCCAACTTAGTCTTTTCCTGCTCAGGAGGACATAATGCAGCTGCTAACCTTGAAGAGCAGGCTGTTGTGTTAATCAGCAGTGCCCTTGAGCTGTCCTCTCCATCCCACTTCCCACTTTTCTGAAGAGTTGCTCTTCCCAAGGTGCAGTTTTGTCTTGAAGAAATACTGACTTGTAGCACTGTATGAAAACACACCAGCACACACAGCAGAGAGCAATTCCCTTGGCAGCAAACAAGGAGAGGATTTTTCTCATTTCCACTGGATATACTCCAAGAATTCTCTCTTCAGTTTAGTTATTATCTTTCCCTACAGTGTGGAATATTCAATTAAACTTCCTCTCAAATTGGCCATAACTTTCAATGGAAATTAAAGCAGTTCTATTTAGGTAACAGGATCTGTCACCAGGCTTAATGTTCAGAGAGAATAGGAATGGTTTCACCTGTTTCATGTGAATTAACCTCAGCTGACATTCTTCACGTTTCAATTCCTCAAAAGCACGGGAAGATGACAAGCATTTAGGATCCAACTGGATGTGCTGGCTCTCAGGTTTGGAGTAGTGGAGGGACACTCTTCATTTGGAATGTATTTAAATTAATCTGGCATTTTTTAATAGATTTTGTGATTCACTCGGGGGAAAATTATATATCTAGCAGAAGCTTGGATAGCAGAACGTTCTTCTAAATGATCTCTCAGATTCTGTCTGACACCATATGGGCACACACCTCCTTCTGTGTTTAAAATGTTTCTTTTATGATAAAGTCAACTGAAATTTCCCAGATCCTGCATCTTACTGAAAGAAACACACTTCTCTCAAAGGAGGCACACCCAGAGCAGTTGTACATTTGTTTTCTCCAAAGTGGGGGAGAAAATGCTTTTTGGTAACCAGTCCTGTGTGCAGGTTGTCTTAAGCTGAGGGTGTTTCGTGTTCATCCCGAGGTAACTTGTTCTGTTTGATGAAATGACCAAAAGAGAGCTTATTAAACACAATCTGATGAGAAGGGAAAGGGGAAAAGCCCTCTAAGCTCAGAAAACAGCCTCCTCCTGGCATTGCTGGGCTTCTGTAGATCGAGCAGCTCGTGGTGTCCTTCAGGGATAAGTTAAAAAATGTGATATCCTCGCTCTTTGACTGCAAGTCCTGGACATTATTGCACAGAAATAAAGTTACCAATTTTAACTTAAAAGAAGAAAAAAAAAAAAAAAAAGGTAAAATTCACCTTTCAGAGTTATCCAAATAGCAAAACTTTTGCTCCCACAAAATCAGACACTTCAGTAGAGCAAATGCCTTTGCTTGTGCTGACACTGAGCACCTGAGTAACATAACTTAGTCAAAAATGGGCTATTTATGGTAGAGGCACTTCTAGTTTTCTGTCTGTAAGAATCTAGATGGCAGTTTGTTTTATTTATTAGTGGCTCTTTAGTGTCCTGTGAACCAAATCCTCCTCTCCTGTAAGGTTCTGTGGCTCAACACTTATCACACAGTGGTAGGATCTGGGCTGCAGTGATTTCAATCACGCATTAAACTGTAGCAAAGGGACTCTACAGGCTGAAGATTAAATAGTTTGGACTTGCTTATCTTGGTTATACACAGACAGCAATAAGAGAAAGAAGAAAGGCACTCAAAAATAATTTTATCTACCCAGTGTTGCACAGTTTTTCCTCCTCTTCTGTTCCCCTGATGTGCTGGCAGCTGCTTTCAGAGGTTCTCCTGCCTCACCCAACACTGTTTGCTTGAAAGTCCCACCAGGGCTTTGCTTCTTGCTGGCTAAAAGGAAGGGAAAGCATTTTTTTTTTTTTTTGCCATATAAAAGCTGAATATTAAACAGTGTCAGCAGCAGGTGGAAGATTTTGAAGTGGTTTCATTTGGTTTTTTATGAGTTTCTTTTGTAGCAAACTGAGTGATTTAGTAGAAAAATTAAGTTATTCAGTGTTTTCACCCTTTGTAGGGGGTGAGGCAATGACTAAGGGGATGCAACACCTTCCCTGACTGGATTGTTGGGGATGGTCTGGCTTGTGCCTGTCCCAGCACAATCAGGCTCTGTGTCCCTGGGAATCGAAACGACTCTTACACAGGACCTGAGCACCAGGGCAGCATCTGTATTTTCCAATCCAGAAAACTGGATAAATGAAAACATCTTTTGATTCTCTGACTTTCAAGCCCATTAATATAGTACCCAGAGCTATAATCTTTATGAGCCAGACTGTAATATTCTTTCTTAGGGGGAATGAGGCTGTTTAGGGAGTGAAGCAGCCCTGGGTCTCAGAAACAAGTCCAGATACCACAATCTAGCCCTGTTTGCTTTATGGTTTTTATTATCTTTTTCTACCAGCAACAGCAAGTGGCACACAGGTATAATTTAAAGCTAGAGAGGATGTGAAAATGTGTTTTGAATAATAGATGAGTTTCAGTCAGACATCATTAACATAGAATTAAGAATAAAGATAAATACAAGTGATGTGACTGTGTTCTCTTTTGTGGTGGGGCCTGAGGGAGGAGACATGGGGGAGAGGCTGCTCCTTTATAATCTTCCTGGCAGAGTCTCTCTGAAATGCTTCTGTGGAGAGACAGAATTTGCTCCCTGGAGTAAAGAGCTATTGTTCTGTCCCTGGTAAATCCAGCTGATTTCCCAGTGTCAGGGGATGTGAGAGCTGTTCACATTCATTCTCACACTCCTCCCATCGGGAAGATCCGTTGTCTTCTGTTCATTCCTTTACATTTTGTATTTTTTGTACATCCCATCATCTTTATATTTTATTTGTTCATTTTCCTCTGACCTCCTATACCCCCAAATTTCCTGTGTGTCCATCAAGATGGACTTCTGGCTGCCTGACCAAAGGGAATTCCGTGCTCACATCCCTGCAAGTCCTGCCCTCGGCAGCGAGGGACCTGCAGGTACCCGATGACACACACAATTGCCCTTTCTCTGCTGTAATGGTAGGGCAGAAACAGATTGGAAAATGTTCAAAAAATGTTAAGTCAAGGTTCCTTTCATTCAACTAAAAGACTCTCTGGCTGTGGGGAGTTTTACTGTGTCCTTACTTGCACTATACCTAGAGGAGGCAGCCAGACATCACCACTCATGAGCAGAAAAGTCACGGTGAAATCAAGGTGGTTGATTTTTTTCAGGGAAGAAAAGTTGGTTTCCTTTATGTTCTGAACAGCCACTGTGAAGGTAAAACTGTCTAATACAAACAGGATGGAGAGCTGTGAATTTATGTTGTAGCTTTTTGTGGGCATTTTGGGCAATATTGACGCATTTCCTGAAATTCGGTGCTCGCTGCAGAGCTGTACTTTGGGGATGGTCCTGTGAGCAGCACTCACCCTTAGCTCCAAGTTTGAGGAAGGAGAAATTGTTAAGGTGAAAATGGAGAGTGGTTGAGGAGAGAGGAAAGGAGACAGGAAGGAGTTAACAGCTCAAAAGATAAAAAATGTATTTTTAAAATAAAGAACTGAAGTCAGCACAAGGGAGGCTCTTGTGAGTAATCCCCAACCTCAGACTGGGGCATTGCTGTGAAATGACTCCTGAACTCTTTGAAGGTCATGTCAGGTTGTTCTGCCAAAATATTTTCACTCTTCTACCTATATTTAGTGTGAGTTTTTAATACTCCATTGCACAGGCGTGTAATGACCTTGTCAGCACCAGTAACACGAAGCACTCGGGACCCTCATTGCCAGGGTGGTGCTGGGCTGGAGCCAGGGGATTCCTGAGGAATCCCAGCACTGAGAAGAGGGCAGAGGGTGTAAAAGGGTCTTCTCTGAGGGGTTGATGCTCAGTTACACCTGTGACTGCAAAAAGATTTCAGTCAGGGATGGCAGAACCAACGAGGGGGGCTGGACCTGCCTGGGACCCTCCAGCTCACCTGGCTGGGTAACTGCATTTAATAATGTGGAGGTTTAGTTTACAAGGAAAATATTTCCATTTTTCAAGGTGAATTAGGCGTTCTGGTCTGAAAGGAGCTTTGCTATGACAAGAGGATTGTGCCCTTTCCCATTCATTTGAACTTTGGGTGAAGTTTCCTTCTCGCCTCTATTTAATGCACAGATATTTTTGTGAATGTTGGCTCTGTGTGAGATTCAATGGCTTTTGAAAAAAAAAATCTGCTGTTACAAACAAAATAAAGTGTCATCAGATCTTTTCCAAGGTGAATGATACGTGGCCTTTTGCTGCTGAGACACTATTTCATGTTTTAAGAGTGGGAACATGGAGATTCCATCAGTCACCTGTCACATTTTCCTTGTTCCATGCAGATGACAACACACTGCACGGGCCAATTTTCCTTCAGGAACCCAACAGCCTGATCTTCCCTTTGGATTCAGAGGCAAAGAAAGTGGAGCTGAGCTGTGAAGTGAGAGGAAATCCCAGACCAACCATTGGGTTTGTTGAATTTAACTGGTTTTTAGCATTAACTGAATTTAATTGTTCCTTAGCACCATCCACCATGCAGCAGCGCCGCCCAAGGTCATTCCTCCTGCCTGTATCACTCAGTGATGCCCCTGGAGCCTGGAATGCTCTCAGGGACATGGTGGCATTGATGGGGTGTCCTGTGCTGGGCCAGGTTTTGATGGTCCTTGTGGATCCCTTCCAACTCAGGATATTCCATGATTCAGGAGCATTAGAAACAGAGGAAATCACTACACATTGCAGCTCAATGGCAAAATGTGGACAAGAGCTCAAAAGGGTTATGAAGGGATAATAAATAGTCTTGGCTCTCAGATTAAACATCCTTTTGCCTAAACATGGGCAAAGCTCTGAGTTCCTTTCAGCTTTAGTAGCTGCTTTGGGATCCTTGGAGGAAGATGCTGCCCTGCTATGGTGCTGCTGCTGCTGGAGGTAACTGAGGCTGCTGCTTCCCCTCCTTTAGTGCCTCTCATTTTGCTCACCAAAGTAAATGCCACTCTGAAACCAATTAGAGCCACCAGGGCTCAGCCACTGGGCTGTTTTCTGACCAAAGTAAATGCCACTCTGAAACCAATTAGAGCCACCAGGGCTCAGCCACTGGGCTCTTTTCTGACACAGCCAAATGTTTAATGCAATAAACTCTGTTGATTCACTGGTGCAAAGACATTCAAATAGTTTCTCAGCACGTTCTGGTGGTGGAGGTGCCGCGTCTCCATCGAGGGCTGGCAGGGGTGAGGCAGCTCTAACTGGGGCAGTGTGGTGCTGGAATTACTCAGTGCCCCAGTTTGTGACAACATCTGCTGTGAGTGAATTTAAATTGAAATTTAAATTTAAAACAAACAGCCAGCAAGTCAGGAGAGGGGGGGAAAAAAAACCCCTCGATGGACTTGAGTGGTTTAGAGATCCTGTTTCAGGGACTTCCCCTTGCAAAATGATTAATTCCAAAGAGCAGCAGCACGAGCAACTACAGAAGCATTAATCATTTCAGAGACTGAAATATATGTCAAGGATATTGCTCTTTCAGTTAAATACTGGAATATTTCAATACTGTGCAGGAAATTTGCATTTTTGTGCCCTTTTTTTTTGTTTTTAATAAGCAGTCAAAGGCATTCTAAATCTCTCTTTATTTACTTCATGCCATAGCTTGAAATACCCAAGAGCCTCCATTAATATCAGCACAATGTAACTTTGGCATTTTGTGCTCCAGGTGGAAGTTAAATGGGACCAGTATTGACGTGGGGATGGATTTCCACTACAGCCTGGTGAAAGGCAACCTGCTGATCAATAATCCCAATAAAACCCAGGATACTGGAACATACCAGTGTGTAGCAACAAACCCGTTCGGAACCGTTGTCAGCAGAGAAGCAAAGCTTCAGTTTGCCTGTAAGTAAGTTCTGGCAGCCTCTGTACCCTCAGCATGCTGGAAAAACTGGGATCTGTGTCTCCTTTCCAACCTTTCCTAATCGGTTATGGAGTGTCCTCGGAGCTGTTCGTGGAGCAGAGAAAGAGGGGGAAATGTGAATGAGGAAGGGATGCCTTGGTTTGTCATTATTTAGCTAAAACTATTTGTAGTAGGCAGAGTAAAATATTTTTTGAGGAAAGGGCCATCTGGGAAAGGATCTGGTAAATGGGATCTCACTCAGGGGGGTTTTATTTTCCCTGGAGAATTAAAGCTTCAAAATATGTGCTCTCTATGAGGAGTGAAGTCACAGTGACAGATTTCCTGTGTGTCTGTGGTACAAGTGCTCTCAGATGTGGGGGATATTTTGTACCTCTGGGTGTAAAAGGGAAAACGGGCTTTGTATTTATTTTGGGTGAAGTCAGAGTTGCAGCTTCCTGTTGAAAAGGAAGGATGAGGAAAAGGCACAGATGAATGAGCTTTATATGAACTTATGTAAAGCCATTTTGAGGATGAAGTCTGTGAGAGTGGGCAAACGATGACGCAGGGCCACGAGTCATCTTTTCTCTCCTGTAGTTGTGAAGGTGAAGGCAGAGAATAAATACAGGGGCTTATTCATCCTTCATCTCTGATTTCTCTGTCCTGGGAGGGGTGTACACAGCAGAACAGTAATTACAGCAGGAGCTGCTCTGGAATATCCTTGGAGGAGTGTGCAGGAGTTCAAGGCAGACCCTTCCCAGACACAAAGCTCTCAGTAATGGAGAGCTTTCAGCAGAGCTTAATGAAAGGTGATTTTGACTGACTGGTAAGAGAAGTTGATGTGCTCCAGCTACAAAAATGAGAAGATAAAAACGCCAATAAACCCCAGGTTCACACTCTATAGAGAGATGATTTGTAATGAGGAATAATACAGAGGGAGAAGTCAAGTCCTCTGTCTCCCTGTGTAGTTTACAGTGTATTATCCTCTTGCTTATGACCTGCTTGAGTTTTTCCATGACTGAAGGTGCCTCTTCCCTGTGGTTGGGTCATAAACAGCTTCCTCAGGCCCGTTCTCATCGCTCCACATTTCAGTGTGTCAAGGTGATGGCTTACACACAACCCATTGTTCTGCTGCTCTGGACACACGTGTCCTGCAGAGGCTCTGGGCATCACCAGCTCCCAGGGGAGCCTGGGGAGCAGCACCCTCAGGGCAGAGCCCTTCAGCACCCCATGGCAGGCTCAGATGTTTGCTGAGATCAGTCACTGAAGGACAAGCCGGGTGCCAGGTTGCAGCTCCTCCAATGCAGGTCCTGGGCTTCAAAATTCAGGATATGGGACTAGAAGGGAGGATTATCCCAGTCCCACAGAGGGTGGGGAGGCCCTGGCACAGGTTGCCCAGAGAAGCTGTGGCTGCCCCTGGATCCCTGGAAGTGTCCAAGGC
>JAWWLV010000024.1:1879636-1928555 GCA_035041135.1 Platyrinchus mystaceus | reverse complement strand
CCACAGCTTCTCTGGGCAACCTGTGCCAGGGCCTCCCCACCCTCCCAGGGAAGGATTTCTTCCCAATATCCCATCTATCCCTGCCCTCTGGCAGTACTCCAGGTGGGGTATCACAAGAGCAGAGTACAGAGGGTGGTTCTTTGACCATCTGGAAGAGCAGATCAGCTTGAGGGACATTACCAGCCAAAACTGAAAAACTCACAACCAAATCAGCCTTTAGTTTGTCCTAAGTGTTCCATTCTGTTGTATTTTTAAGCCACTTAGATTAATTTAGAAACCTCTAACCATTTCAAATGTAAAATAATGTTCAAGTTCAGCTGCTGGGGAAAATGTTTTCCTCCTGAGAGGAGCCTTGTAGGGGAAACAGGTTACCTTTCCTTGTTTGCTCTTTTCAGTATTGCTGATCAAATTTGGCGAGATTCGTTTCTTGTTGAGATAAACTTGATTGAAACAAACAAACAGAAAGCTCGGAAAAACCAAAGCAAACACTCGCCTGTGTTTCTCAGGGCTCTGAATTGTGTTCCAAAGGGGATACGCCTGGGAAAACTATTTGGAGGTCGCTGTCCTTTCAACTTTTATCTCCAAATGTTAAGACAAAGTATTCTTTTTGTGCCAAATAGTTCTTTTCATTGAAGTTTGTGGGAACTGAGTAATTTAGCTGCCACTTTTACTAGATTTATTTGATAGTCGGGGCAGGATTGTTAATATTTTAACAACTACAGTTTTCAGATTCCTCCCTAACATCCCTGGCATTTTGTTTTTGAGTCTAGAGACAAAAAAAAAAAAATACAGTCCTGGAAAGTATTTTCTGCCCACCTGACACACTGGTAGCACATCCATCCTCATGCAGAGCAAATGAGTCCGTAAATCCTTCCCCCCCCCCCTTTTTTGGGAAGATAAATGAACTTGTCTTTCAGGATTTCTTTCGCTCCCCCCTCCTGCGGATTTCTCTTGGTTCATCTGTAGAAGATCTATACACGATGTTCTCATGACATTTGCCTTCCAGCCCTCGTGGGAAAACCCTGTGGAGATGGAGATCTCTGAGTGCTGGGAGAAACGGTGAATGTACACAGAGAACTGGTGCAAATGAGCTCTCAATTACTTGATTATTTGAATTCTCTGTTCCCTTTTTGTTCCCTAGAGGTGTGTCCTGCTCTCTGGGATCTCTCTATCCTTAGCTCCTACCACCACTCCCCACATCTGGAGCATATTTATTCTCACTCCTAATTTATCTCAGTGATCTGTGCAAGGACTAAATCAGCTGATTGCTTTTTTTAGATGACAAAGTGCTTAGATGTGCAGAGGGGAACATGCTGATATTTTTACAAGACATGTCTTCTCCTGCCCACTTTTGCAGGGCCTCTAACAAAGTTCCTGCTGACCCTGGAACTGAAGCTCCCCAACATGATTTCTGTCCCTGAACCTCAGTTCCCTGCACACCTTGTCCCTCTGCTCCTTGCTGTGGAGTCAGACAACCTTCCTGGGCATCTTGGAGCTGTGTCTCCTTGAGGGAACAAAGGCAGGATTTAAGGAAAATCAGTTTGCTGTCTCTCTGCAGAGCCCATGTTCTCAATGCACTTGTGAAATTCCATCTTCCCAAAGAGGAGGAGATTCATTAAAGCTCAGTTGTTCCCATAACTCTTTCCTATCTGATGCCATTACTCCTGTTGGAAACACAGCCATGGAGTCCTTGTCTGTGAGCTGAAATGTTGACAGAGAGTTATTCTGACATCTTTTCACATAATGGATGTGTTCAGGTTTTCTCATTCTCTCCTGCCTTTTTTCCCCCCCCTCCCGGTATCTGGGAGAACTTTTAGTTCTGTTGCACAGCTTAATCAAGTAGAACTAACTAAATTTTAGCATTTGACAGCAGAGATGGCAATTCTGATTCCATCTCAATCTCAGCCTTTCATGCTGTATGGTAGGTAGTGAAGTGTGGGCACCAGACATGTTTTCAGAAAGCACTTTACTGATTACAGCGACGCTGAAACCACTTCTGGGCTCTGCAGAGAAATGATCAGTGTGTGTTTACTTGTCTGGTCACTTTTTCACTGCTTTCATTATTATTTTTTTTTTAAAGTGCTGATGGACACTTCATGGGCTGGAAACAGAGGGAATGTTTTGGCTCTGAGTGTGGCTGATGGCCTTCAGTGTGATGAATGGTCTGGGATTCTTGTAAAGAATCTCTCGCCCAAATCGCCTCTCATATTCCCTGGTGTTTATACAATGCAAAGGAGGAGGGGGGGAACCTGGGAACATTAATTGGAACAGTGCAGAAGGAAAAAGGCAATTATTAGGCATTTTTATACCATCAGAAGATCAATGTGTGGGGCTTTCATGCCCTGAGCAGTGCTGCTTGGCAGGGAGTGCTTCCTACAGTTGCCGTCAGGTGTTTGTGCCCCTTTCCTCCCCATCCTGTAGAGCCAATTTTGCAGTTAATTCTCTCTCTTCTCTGAAAACTGTCACACTGCCTTTTCTTTTGTCTCTTATGAAGAATTAATACATGATTAATAAATGATTAGAACCGTTGTTGTAACAATGGGAACAAACGTTTGTAATTCTCTCTGTTGGAGTCTTTACAGTCACCACGAACAAAGTCTGGGGTAAAACTTTGGAAAACACTCAGCCTTGGAAGAGGTGATGGAAAGGGAAGGAATAACTAGGAACAGCTCATGGCCAAAGAGGCCAAGGATGTTTCCACCTAATGTCTCCCTAATAACAGGGGATCATTTCATTCTGCCCAGGCAGCACCTATTGCCTCTGTGTGGATCCATCTCTTATTTCTGCTGGATGATGAATTCAGGGTGGCTTTGGGCAAGAGCCTTGAAGAACATCTTCCCCCTGGTGTTAGACATCAGAATCTCAGCAGCATATCTTTTATTTGTTTATATTTTGTTTATTTATATTCTATTTTATTTATATTTTATTTGTTTTGTAGAATATCCTGAGCTGGAAGTGACCCACAAGGACCATCAAGCCCAACTGTTAGTTGGGTGGTTTCCATTCCCGCTTCAGAGGAATGGAAGGGTGAATCCTACTAATTCTGTTACTTATTTGTTGGGATAAGAATGCTTCTCCTGCTGTATTTCTTACATTCTGGAGCATTTTGTGCCCCCACTTCACTACAGTAACCTTAATATTCAGCCTTTGTTTTCCTGCTGTTTCTTTCAGTGTGGGATGCCCAGAGCTTCTTAGAAATGTGCTTCCTACACAACTTGTATGCCCAGGATGGGGCAGGTGCCTCTTGCCAAGCAGATTCCTGAAGGGCTGAGCTACCCCTGCCCTCTCTTTGTTAAGGGATTCATAGTTTCTCCTCTTTCTCTCCTGTCTTAATGTCTTGTAAGCCTTTGCTGCTTGGTCAGATTTGGTTCCAATTAGTGAGAAGCTAATTTAGAGAGGAGCATCTCACAGCTGGGTGGGCACCATGCTTGTAAAAGCTCCATTTCTCTAGGAAACCAAGCAAAAAATCTGCTAAGCTGGTTGTAAGTTGGTTCAACTATTTGTCAAAGTGCTGCAAGGTCATTGAGCAGCCTGTCATGGATCACTCCAGAGGCTGGAGTGAAAATATGAGCAGGTAAAGAGGCTGGGAAAGGAAAAGAAGAAGGAATCAGAGAAATATTTTGCATTAGGACGAGTCAGTGGTGCATTTGACGTGTGTGACTGTGGCAGTGGGGTTGGTGTTGGTAGATGTGAATGAACCAGGATCATGGCCAGCAGTTAAACTGTGTTATTCATGGATGGTTCTGCTTGCAGGATGCAGGGAATGATGGAGGGAAGGCTCAATTTCCAAACAAGCAGGAAAATGCCACAGCAAGGTGGTGTTCCCACGAGTTGGGGCTCTACAGCCCACAGGTGTCTTTCCTGGAATGGGAACATGTGAAGTTCAAACAGGATTTCTTGGTATGGCTCATTGGAGGGGGATGCTGATGAGATGTGTGGGAGATGGAGAAGACCACGAGGAGAGCAAACAGTGCAACAACAAAAATATCTGAATTAATCAGTTTTTCCTCTTAATAGTGGCTGTCACTCACATGTCCTCAGACAGCAGAAAAATTCCCCCATGTCCAAAGAAAGAAGTGTCAACATTTGACAGCCCCAAATTCACTCAAGATGTCTCTTTGCAGAGCAGTTACAGAGTAGGTGAGTCAGACATGGTGCTGCAGGAGAGCGTCATCCGTCTGTGTCTGGTTCCACGTGGGGAGAATTATTACAGTTCAGCAAAAATGGGCTTCATTAAACTTAAAATCAGGCATATGAAACTCTCATTTAAATAAAAAGTGATTGAGAGTTGTAACTTCCATTTAAAGTGCATCTCCCATCATTTATTTTTTATGCTATGCCACAGTCACTGTTTAAATTATTTAAAGCGAGAAGTAAAAAGCTGCTCAGGAGATAGAAATGGATTAGATTAAAATTAATCTGACATAATCCTTTCTCTAAAACTGCTGAATCAGTTTGTGCACAAGTTTATCAACATATTTGAGTATAAGGGATAAGGATAAATTCTCCTCTAATTTGGGAGTGCTTTGGCTTGATGTTTCTGACAGCACAGAGAACATGCAGCGCTGTTTTAATTGAGAGATTTGTGAAATTACAAATATTTCTAATAGCACAAATGCCAAGCTCATAATAGATTCACACTAATTTAAGCACCTGAGTTGGTGTGTGTAATCTTCCTCACTTCAGCAGGGAAGAATTTGGAGTTGCAAAACAAGGTCACAGGCAAGAACAGACGTTGGCATAGGAGTTTGGACCCAAATTTTTCAACTGGCATATGTGATTTATCACCCTCAGTGATGGAATCACCTGCCATTACATGTTGATGCCCCATCTGGGTGTCATGGACAGGGGAGGATGGCTGAGGTCTGTAACACAGAGAACTCTCCAGTAAAGACCTTGGAAATACCAAAAGAACAAGGAACATGACATTAATGGATTTTTTATTTATCAGTGACAGCTCGTGACATCTTTAAAAAGAAATCATCTGTGAGCCAGTCATGTGGTTCATTCCCCTGTTCCATTGCAGGCAGCACTAAATGAAGATTGAGATGGGATTGAAAGGGGGTAGAGCAGGCAGGGTTTGGCTGCAGATGAGTGAAATCTGTCGTCTGACAGAATCCAGTCAATAGGCATTTACTGAAAGTGTAACATCTTGTGATCTCTTTATAAAATAAAGCAGAGATCAGAGTCTTGCTCCCAGGCTCTGCTAACCTGGTGCAACCACCCTTTCCCTCCATACCCAGCTCTAGCTGGTCTCTGCAAACCTCCCAGGAGCAGCCAGGGCTGCTGATCTGCTCTCACAGCAGAATGTTGATTAACATCGGGGTGTCTCCACTTTTGCAATCAAATTGGGGTTTCCAGACCCCTGGATGCACATGCTGTGTTGTTAAAGTCAGCAGTCCTGGATGAGTGAGCCCTCACTCCTGTGGGGCTGATGTTCTGTTGTTGGAAAACACACAGGAATGTTGGTTTGGGCATTTGCTGTTCCCTCACACATGTGGAATGTCTGAATATGTGACCATGATTTGTTTAACTGAGATGATAAAAGCACAACCCTGATGATGTTTTCAGCTGGTAGATATCAAAACACTGTTTATCTATCAAATATGTGAAGAGAAGGTTTTTTTCCTGTGTGCTACAGGCAAGTGCCACAGCAGTGCCCTAAAGGACAAACCCCCCGTGCTGTTTGGGCAGCCTTGGAGTTGATCATAATATTAATTCACTGCAGGAAGAAAATTCTCTGCAACCAAGTTTGGTTTATTCTTTTTCTTTTTTTTTTTAAGGTTTGATCTAATCTCTTATAGCTCCAGTAAGAGGCTGATCAAAGGTAGTGAAAGCTGGTATTAAAGGATTAGCTGGGTCACATTGAAATATGTTTTAAAACAAGCCCAGGGACCTTTAGCTTTACTGAAGCAAGTGCACACAAAAAAAAAATTTTTAGGCTAACTCTATCTGACTTTAAACAGAAAACAAACTGCTGGATTAAATCTGTGAGTCATTCCTTCAGGTGGTGTGTGGAGCACTTTATGTAACACAAGCCTGGAGAGTATCAGCAACCACTGAATCTCTCACAGCAAAACTGCAGAGCAGAATTAAAAATCACTTTAAGCTTTGTGTGTGCACATGCCCAGCTTACAGTGTATTTATTCTCATTTGATGTTTGCCCATAATTAGCAGCTTCAGTCCAGCCCCTTTTTGTCTTTTTTTTTTTTTCTGTCCCACCTCTCCTCTCCCCCCTCTTTCCATTTGCTGCTGACAGGATATTTATCTCTGGCTGTCAGGTGGGGGTGATTGTTTCTTTGGGAGGATGTTGGTGCCATTCTCTGGGCCATAAGAAAGCTGTTACTCTTTTTCTTAATACTGGAATTTCCTCATTGAAATGAACTTACAAGCAGAGAGAGCATCACACAGATCTATACATTGCTCAGTGGGAAAAGCTGTGAAATTATCTGGGCTTGAATCAGTGCCACAGGAGAGCAAGGATGCATCTCCTGGCTTTCATGAGTAGGGTGTTGGGTGATTAGTAGGAGTGAAGGTTGTAGCAAATCTATAGCTGTTCACCCACTTGTGAGTGTTTTCTGTGTTGTTGCTCTTTTTAAATGTTGTTTGATGGGGTTAGGTGGCACATTACACTGCATGCTCATAAGGTTTTCCTGAAATCTTGATTTCACCATAAATCAGCCGTCTTTAATGTCTGTGGGACCTCCTTTATGCCAGAGGTGATGGTGTTTCACCCCAGAATTGAAGTGTTCTTAGAAGAAATGAATTTTCAGTTCATAATTGAAAGCCCCATCCCTGGAAGTGTCCAAGGCCAGGTTGGACAGGGCTTGGAGCAACCTGGAATAGTGGAAGGTGTCCCTGCCCATGGCAGGGGGTGGGACTGGATATCTTTAAGATTCCTTCCAAACCAACCCATTCCATAGTTTGGTGATAATTCCCTTCCTCAGTGGATCACTCTCTCTCCTGGCAGGGCCCAACATCCCAAGTTTTCAGGTGTCTGCAGTGTCATCCTTGGTTGGTGCAGTCCCAGCTTGGATCTCCCTGGGGAAGGGGCATGGCTGGGGGACTGACCCTTCCCAAGACCCTTGTCCAAGAGTAACTGGCTTGAGCCTAACTCCAAAAATTTAAGTTTAAACCAGAGGTGTGGGAAACTAAGTGGCATCAAGTCTAATCCTGGGCAAGGTTCTCTGGTTCCAGTAAACCCCAAACCTGGTTCAGAAGGTATCAAGCCCTTATGACAAACACAGGTTGGATTTGTTGGTGGGTTTTCTTTTCAGGCAGGACTGGGCTGAGCTGTAAATTCCTGTGAGACAGTTTGCTAAGTTTTTCAGATAAAAAACCCAATGGTTTCTTCCAAAGGCTGGCCCTAAATCAGTGAGGGGGTGGGAGAGTGTCTGCTGCCCAGCAGAAGTTGTCGAAATAGGTTTGTGTGTTTAACTGGAGGAAACACAACAGCCCAGGACTCCACCTCACAACATTTTCTCTTCAGTCACAGATAAAGACTGCTGTGGATTTCTCTCCCTGAGGGAATTTTAAGTTAAATTCTGTCAGAATCGCCGATGCCACGGAGCAATAGTCGCTAATGTTGCGGTGCCGTGGCATCGACGGGGGCTGGAGGCTGCTCCTCAGAGATAAGCCAGGTCAGTTGTGTCCAGCCAGCAAACATTTAACTGCTCTAGACATACCCAGAATGGAGATGCAGCAGATACAGGTGATTATTGATTAGGCCTCAGGTAATGAAGACCTCTTGCCCTTTTAATTACCCGTAGGTGAAGCTCTACGCAGCGGGCAAGCACCGAGTCGAAGGGCTGGGCAGTAAACACAGCCCTGCATGCACTGAAAATTGCTGTGAGGGAGAATCTAAGGCAGAAATTGGGCAATTTGTACATTTTTCTCATTCTTACACACTTCTGACAGCACATTTCTCTGTGTGCAGACTGCTGGCTGGCTGCTGAGTAACTGTGTCGTCAGGCTTAGCACAGCTGAGGGTTCATCCAAAAATGTATTATTAACCTTAGATTAATCCTGTTCATTATTTATCATTCTTTTTATTAAAACCTGCATTTGAGGCCCAGGGCCGTGGTGTGGTGAAGCTGGGCAGCCCTGTGTGATGGAGAGGGCAGAGCACAGAGCCAAGGGGAGAATTATTGGGCGACGCTTTTTGTCCAGGTTTGATTCCTTTAAATTATTCCGTTGATTATTTAAGACCAGAAGATAAAAAATTGATCCGGTGTTCTAGCAGGGTAATGAAACGGTCTGGAGGCCCACAGAAATACATACAGTGTATAATTCAGGTGGTTGGCCATTAAAATAAAACTGTGAGAGAGAAAAATGGCCCAAAACTCCAGGACCCACAGTGCAGTTGGCAGGAGGGGATGGAGGGGTGTGGAGAGGAGCCTTGGAGGGGCTGGGTAGGACCATGAGGGTGACACATCCTGGCAGGGATTGGGCTTTCCCTGATAATCTTCCTCTCCTTTTCCCCCAGGCAGTGGGTTGTGGTGCTTTCCAGCTCTCGTGGTGTGGTTCACGGGGCTGCAGATGTGGGTTGTGAAATTGGAAATGACGAATATCCCCTTAAAAGCAGAGGCAGAATTTCGTAAAATGAGAAAACAGGTTCACAGGACACTCATCAGATAATCAGTTGTGCTTTATCATTGCCTGAATTTCTTGTAACCGTCAAAACACCCTCTTAGTGCCACTTAAGAGAGATTTGAACACCGAGGAATTGAAGCAATCAGAGCAAAAAAAGAAAAAAACACACAGAGAAATCTGCAAATTATTCACCAAAAATCAGCCTTTTATGAAGTTTCTGCAACAACAATGGGTATGGTTGAGGGTTTGTACAGCAAAATGTCATTATAGTATTTGGATATGTAAAATAAAATCAGTTTTATTCGGAAAAAAGCAGGATTTGGATATATAATATTATAGTATTTGGATACAATAAAATAGGTTTATTATACAAATATATAAGTAAGTTTGGCACTTCCCAGATGGGCATTAACACACACAGAGCCAAGAAACTTGGCTAAATCATATAAAATCACAGTGCTAAATCCAGTTCCTCACCACCACCAGTTGCACTGCAGTAGTTGAGGGAATAACTTTTTCTCCAGAAAAACTTCATGTGTTGCTGTTTATTACATACTGAGATGAGCCTCACCTTGCCTTTCAAAATGTCTCAAAATTATGTACTCTTGCAGCTATAATTTGGGTTTCTTGGGACAGTTTAAAGGGAGGATTTCTTAATTTCCTCCCTTTTATTCTGTTTTCTTGCCATGCATAGTGAAATCTGATTTTTGTGCATCACAATTGACAGGAAATGCTGCAAACCTTGTGTTTCACACAGAAAAGCAGTTCCTGCCTGTCCAACTTGAGAGTGACATAGTGGGTGATAACATAGGAATTATAAGAATAATTAAAGATTGGCTTAATCTCTGTAACTTTCAGTAAAGCCTATAAAAAATTAATAATGTGTTGTACCCACACTGCTCTTACTAAAGATGATAAATGATCCCAACTTTTTTGGCTAATACTAATTCCAAAATTTCATTCTTCTCTTCAGCTTTATGGTCACCATTATCTTGATGTTTTAATAGCTTTTCCCATAATAGCCCCAGAGACCTTTTTAAGTGGCAGCCCTGAGTTTATGGCAAAGACTAAAAAAAAATAAAAAATCAAGAAGAGTTTCTTGCACTTAAAGGCAAAGACAAAATATATGAATTTCCCAAGACAGGCGACCAGAGAACACTGTTTTGGCAAACCATAAGGTCTGATTATAATAATTACTCATAGCAGGATTTCTGTGCAGCTTCAGTAACTTCTTTTTGTTTCTTGTTATAATTTAGAAGAATTTTGAAATCTGAAGTGTCTTTAGTTTTGTTTCTTGGCTTGAGCAGAATATTCTGGGGGCAGCACAGGGAGATTTTAATTGAGTTGATCATTGAATGCTTTAGAAAGGGTTTGGTGTTGAATGTCTTCCATCTGGTGTTATCAGGGCATCCGTACCAAAGGTACAAGTGACTTCTCCACCCTGTTGTCCTGATAATCATTACAGAAGCGAAGATTTGCCATCCAAAAAATCTTCATCTCCTTCTGATCTCTCATGGAATTCCAGGCCATCAGGGCAATGAGGAGAGCAAAGCATCACAGCACAGCCTGGGTCTTTGGGCAGTGGATGGTCAAGGTGTGGTGATCTGCAGCTGGCCTGGGATTGCAGCTTCTGCAATTCCCCCTTTTCTTTAAAAACAGCAAATACAGGTCTGAAATCTTCCTGTTACGTTCTGGGTGTGAGAGACCTGCTTGAATGTGCTTTAAAGGGGAAACGAAAAGCGTGGTAAAATAGGCAAAAATTACATGAAAAGGGCCCCAAATTAGAAAGGAGAAGTTTGTAATACATTCCTGAAGGAATCAGAGTCTGATGTGTAATTAGAAAAGCACAAAGTGCCTATTGCTGCTCGTTCTTTGTGCTCAAAGACTCCGTGGTGGTAACTTTGGGAAACGTTTCCATCACGCGCCACCTCGGGCTGTATTTATTTTAAGTGTCTGTTTACACAGTGTGTTACAAATTGCCTATGGGATGTGAGCTGTCTATCACTTCCAGAGCAATTAGGAAGTGAAACCTTATCAAAAGAAATCCGTCAAGTTTGAAAAGCCATAAATATTGCACTGGAATCTCTAAGGAAATCAAAGGGAGTTCGATACAGTAGTTATTTACATGTTGCTGCACAAGCAGATGCACGTAGAGGTGCTCCAGTCTGTGCTATTCCCTGTGCTCTATATTCCATTAGTACCATGTTATTTGAGAGAGAGAGAATTACCCAGTTGTTTTAAGTATTATATAGCAAAGGACTGCCCCTAAAATCTAATTCTGTGTATTTTGGGCAGTTATATCTTTCTGATTTGTTGGGATGAAAGGAAGGCAGAGCTGCAACTTCAGGTCTTTACTATGTTCCTCAGTGTTATGCCGCCAAATTAATAGTTTGAAGATGGCTTTTGGGGAGATTTTGGTGTTTTGCACCCTAGAAATAGGTCTCTTTTAGTTCCCCCTGTGTTGGGTTGCTCTGTTTGGAGGGATCCCAGATCATCACCATTGCACAGCTTCCCATTTGCCTTCTGCTTTCCTGTGACCTGCTTACCAGGGGTTTCCAAGCTGGCACTCAGCTCAAATGACACAATTATTCAAGACTTTTAACTAAGACAGAGGTGAGGAAAAGCTCCTCCAGCCACTACAGGGTTGGAAAGGCTGTCTTGAAAATGACGGCAGAAGGGCTCTCGATGGCTCTCACCGGCAAAGAGGCAAGAACTCTTCAAGCCAAAGGGATCATTAGCCCAGAAGAGCAGACCTACAGAATAGCAATGAAATGTTTAACCTGGAAATTAGAGGGTTCTTAGCAATTAAAGTAATATAAACTCACACAGGGAAGCAGGAGCCAAAACCCTTGCTGGTTTAGGGTGTAATTATGAACGGGACTGTGTGACCCCCTGAGGAAGATGGGGAGACAGGGGTTGATTCAGAAAGACCCTCCCCATCCTGTATTTTTCTGTGGTCAATTCACCATTCCACGGTCCATGCAAAATGTTGTCATATTGAAGAGCTCAGGGGGGCTTTGGTGCAAACCTGCTGTGTGCAGTCACTCCAGTTCCAACACCCCTGTGCATCCCTGGGCACTGATGTCTATTTGCCTGTTGCTGGCTGCTTTTGGAGGAGCAAGATAATTGATCACCAAGAGTAAACTTAAAAAAAAACACAACCAAACTTAACTACTTGCAGTAAATAATAAGCTGGCTGAGAAGTGGTACCTTGTTTGCTCTGAGTATCCTCTTGACATCAGCATGAGGCTCCTTATAATGAGATGCACATGTGTAAATATGATGATTAGATATTCCCTCATAAACATAATTATCATATTTTCCTAAAAGTCTGAGCAGGCGTTTCAGAATCCTGTTGTTAGAAATAAATAAATAAAAGCCAACAATCTGCATTCAGCCTCTTCTCTCTGTAAACAGCGGAGCACGAGGGCAGAATATATTTCTCCAAGTACCTAATGGGAGTTGAGGTCAATTAGAGTATTAAAATAAAAGTATGATTTTTAGTATAATTAGTGTTCCCTTAGAAAACTGCAGTGATCTTGTATCCACTTTAGTTCCCCAAGCTTTGCAAGTGTGACTTAGGCAGATGTAACAGGGTTATGTTGCATTAACCTCACCCACAAACTCCGCAGCCGCTGCGGCATCTCTCTCACTTCTTGTTTTATTGCCCAAATAACTTCCAAAGATGCCTTATAAAGCACAGAGCACTGTCTAATTAGTCACATAGAAGATTACAGCTGCTTAATTTAGTGTTCAGTTTTTTGCTGATTCGGGAATTCCCAAGGAATAAAACATCCAGTGGGTGATGACACAACTCGGTAAATCCTCCTCCCGACTGTCTTTAAAGGGAAAAAACCCATTAACAAGGAGGAATGAAAGAAGAGTCACGAGTCAGGTTGGAATGTTCATGGCAAAAAGGTGAGACTCTTGTAAAATACATCGTATTCTGTCATGAGTCAGTTGGAATGTTCACGACAGAACGGTGAGATTCTTGTACGATGCGTCGTATTGTGGGAGAACTTGGAGGAGTGAAAAGAGCACGAGATCTGTGTGCAGGCTCAGGGGTGTCACAGCTGGAACTTCGTATCTGTAGCCATAAAGATCATGCATTTCATGGGGTGTGATACCTCCAATTTTCCTAATCAACCCTGTGCTTCCAGAGCTCACCTACGCTTGGATCTTCAACGAGTACCCGACCTTCGTGCACCAGGACAACCGGCGCTTCGTGTCGCAGGAGACGGGGAACCTCTACATCGCCAAGGTGGAGGCCTCAGACGTGGGCAACTACACCTGTGTGGTGACCAACACCGTGACCAACAGCAGGGTGCTGGGCCCCCCCACCCCCCTCATCCTCAGGAACGACGGTAGGACTGGGACAGAGAGTCCCGGGCTGGGCTTGGAGGTGCTGTGCTGCTTTTTTTTTGACTGGCTGTCACCCAGTTAAATAATGGCCTGAAATATTTATGTGGGGGTAAAGAGAGAGGTTTTTCCCCCTTCACAGCGAGGCTGGAGGCCTCTGCTCTAGCTGGGGTTCAAAGTCATGGCCAGTAGCGGGATTTAAGGATGCTGTGGCCAAGGTTGCTCTTCCCACCACTTGGAACAACTCTCGGTGTCAGGCAATAATTATAAAAGAAATATGTGGTGAGAGTTGGCAAAAGACAGGAAACAAAATGGATTTTAGAGTCTGGATATACCAGTTTTGCTCACTTTATGCAGCCTGAAAGTGAACAAAAGCACTTTGTTTTTTTCGGTAACTGTGAGCTCAGGCTGTATTTCCCAGCAGAATTAGGGCTATTTTTAGTAGTCTGTGGAATAATACAAAAAAGAAAGAAGAAAGCAAAAGAGGATTTCTAAATTTACACAGACGATTGATTTGTATCATCGTCATTTTTGTGAAGATAAGAAAAATAAATTTGCATGTTAATTTACAATTAAAATTAATTAAAATGTGTCTGTTTAAAGGATAACAGATAGGACATTTGTTCCAGAAATAGAAATGCATCATTAGCAACTTCTAGAAGATCCATTGTCACACAGTGATACCTGATCTCCTGCCCATCACTGTTCCCAACATGTTGACAAGATTCCTGTGGGTGGGGAGTGGGGAAAGCCAAAAAGGAATATTTAAGTGTGCTTCCTACTAACAATTTAAGTTTTGAAGAAGTAGTATTTTTAAGTGCTCAAATAATAGGACATTTTTGCAAACCCTACTTGGCTGGAAGTGCTGGAGAGGGACTTTTTCAAGGGTGTGTAGTGATAGAACAAGGAGTAATGGCTTTGAACTGACACAGGACAGGGTTGGATTAGGAAGGAACCCTTTTCTGGGAGGGTGGGGAGGTCCTGGCACAGGTTGCCCAGAGAATCTGTGGCTGCCCCATCCCTGGGAGTGTCCAGGGCAAGGCTGGAGCAACCTGGGCTGGTGGAAGGTGTTCCTGCCCATGGCAGGGGTGGCACTGGATGGGCTTTAAGTCCTTCCCAACCCAAACCATTCTGGAATTCCATGAACTGAGGCACAGCCCTCATTCCCAGCACAGCTCACAGTGCAGAGGGGGATGTGTGGGGCTGAAATCTCACCTGCAGGAACCTTGAGATTTCCTTTCACATTTCCTCAGTTTATGGCAGTAATTTTTCTGGCCTCAGCTGTGAGTCATTTGGGCTTTTTACATCCAATGGCTGCCGTCCTTGTCATGGTTATTTTACCTGAACCAGCCTGGCCAAACAGCTTTTCTGCATGTTTTTGAGAGCACTGCCTGCTTTTCAATGCCAGGCTGTGGAGCTGGAAGCTGCAAGAGGAGAAGGTGTAGCTGTAGGGGATGAAATCAGATCCTGTGGGCAGGTTGCTTTCCCTCCCCACCTGCTCCCTTTGTGCTCCTCTTTTCCCTGTTTTCCTCTGTGAGGCTCCAGAGCCAGAGATCTCCTGATGGTGTTTGCTGCAGCTTTTTGTAACCAGCAGGACTTGCTCTCCTTGGCAGAACTGGGGTCCCTTCCCTGTTGCTGTGCTGTGGAATCAGAAGGTGCCTCTTATCCCATTAGTTATCCTCAGACAGCTTTTCCTCCTTGGAGAGATAAATATCATAGGGTTATGGGATGGAGGTAGGAACAGCTGCCACAGTCACTGTGAGCTCAGGCTCTGCTCCTACAGACAGAGGTTATTGCTGGTGATAAATACAGTGTACAAAGTGCAGGGTGTGCTGGGAAAAGGATGGCTTTCCTCTATCCCTCTTAATACCCATCTCACAAATGCATGTTGTCACCCTCTATTTGAATATTCCCATGTAGCTCTCTGTGTTTGTGGCAGTGAGGATGATTGCAGTGCAGGTGGAAAAGTATTTAAATACAATATCATGTAAATGTAGCATTGCCAAAAACTGCACTGCAAAAACTGTGTTGGAACCTGTCCTGGAATGTGCACCCATATTCCACAGGGGAATGTCAAGCAGCTCTCCCTCTCACATCATGTAAGTTCTGGTGCATAAAAGGAAAATGTAAAAGATTTTATGTTTTTTTAGAGTTCCCAAGGAGTTAAAGTTTGGTTTTGGCTTGGGTTCTGCATGGATTGGAGTTAGTCCTGACATGACCAGCTGGTACCTCCCATTGTGGAGAAAGGACTCTCTGAGCTATTTTTATGTTTGGAAATACAAAATAGCTGAATGTTTATGGCACCAAAGAACAAGAATGATCCTAAAGCCTGAAATAAGGTGTCCACTAGGATTGGAGAATTACTGTAGCTCAGAAGAAAAGGAATTTAAATTTGATGCCAGACAAGCCTTCTGGCAGCTCACTGAGGGATGTGGATTGAAGGAAGAGGAGGAAAGGGAGCAAACTGCCTTCTCCATTTAATAAAAACCTGTCTCTGCACCTTTTTCCCGTGGAAGAGCAGTGGATACCTGGGGTGCCATCCCTCCTGCAGCACTTTGGGAGCCTCTGGACCATCCCACCCCAAAGCTGGGAGCATCCAGGTGTTGAGAGCCACTGCTCCTGCAGTGCTTCACTGCTTCTCTTTAAAATGTTCTTCAGATTTTTGACATGAGAGTTACAACAGTAATAGTAGGAAAGAACTGAAATAGTCCTGGAATAAAATTACCATCAGCAGCAGCTGGATGGGCCAATTAAACTCTAACATTTCACAGGTGTTGTCAGGAAATGCATATCATCTCCTCAGACAAATTAGCTTCCTTCTGAATTCCTGGGACTTTCATCCAAAAGCACATTTTTAAGCCTTGAAATTGGAAGATACAAAAGCCTCTGAAATGCAAACACGTCGAGCATCTGATGTGCCGCGACACCAGAGCGTTCTCTGAGCTCCAAACCCCGGGTCTGTTTTAGTCCTTTATTTCCTCCTCCATCCCTGCCACCTGCACAGCTAAGTCAGATGTTAAATCACCCAGGAACAGCAGGAAAAATAAGGATTGTCTGCATGGAAATAGTCTTGGGTTCAGGATGGAGACATCTGAAGTGCACAGTGTTGCTCCTGTTGAGCAGAGACAGCCAGACTCACATCATACCCTATATATATATAGGTTATCATTGAAGAGGGAGCCTTGTGATTTCTCCAGGTAAAGGTAAAAGTCCTGATTTTTATGTGGTTGGAGTTTGCAGTGAGGTTGTCAGAGGTGCAGGGCTGTGGGTAGCAGTGGCTGGAGCTGATGTCTTACAGCCCCAGGGAGCCTTCCCATCCCAGCATGGAGTTTTGTCACCCTGGGATTAGAGCTCTCTAATCCCAGCCCAAGGCAAAGAAATGGGAACAATAAAAAGTGTGAGTGAAGAGAAGGGGAAAAAAACCTGCTTTTCTTCCCTCCCATTCCTGCCTCCTTCTCTGTCAGGTGAATATTCTATGATTCTTTAGGGAGGTCTGCAGCTGAAAGCCAACATCTTCCAAGGTGGGGCAGCTGCCTGAATCTGGTCAGGCTTTCATGGGAAGCTTCCAAAGCTCTCCCTCTCACCAGTCTGCAGTCTTCATTGCAGGAGGTGGAAATACTCTCCTGGGAAAAGCTCTCAAGAAGTTCTGTCATCAGGTGCTGCTCCCAAACATTCCCACCCAGCCTTGTCCTTGGAGACCCCTGGGCAGTGGCTGCTCTTGCCTTGGCTGAAGTTCCACCAGCAAATATTTAGCACAGGGAAAATTTAAAAAGTTTTGGCAAGTCACAGTCAGGAGAACAGAGAGGATTTTCCCTGATAACTGTGCCAGACACTTCCAGCCCTTCAGGACTGCAGTGTCAATGTGCAGAGGGCTAAGGAACAGCATTCCCTGTAATTCCTGTTTGTATGGTATGGAAATGATGTGATGTTGACACAGACTCATGGATTTCCTGCTATGTGTGCTGGCCAGGACACGACTATGGGGGGAGCATTTGTATTTTTAATAAATGCATTTAGTTGTGATGACTGAGGCTGTGCAGCAGCTGCTCTTTATAGAATCCAGCAGCAACACTTATTTGCAATTAATGAGTTGGAAGAAAGGTGATGTCACCTGCTGTTGCACCAGAACAGGTAATATTCAGGTCAGCAGGTAAAGGCAGACTTGCTGTAAGTCCCATACTGAGTATTTTCAGCTTTATAACTGTGAAAAATTAAAGAAAAACGGAGGGGTTGCATCATCTTTGCAAATTGGGGGGTCAGAGAGCAGCACAGCAATCACAGGCCACCATCAGCAGCCCCAGCGTACTTGAATATCTCTGCAGATTCCTGTTATCCCATCTCTGTATCCCCTGTGCTGTCTTGATCCTGTATTTGTGGGATTCATCTGGTCTGACCCAGCACTGCTCCTGGCTTGGCCAGGGGCCAGGAAGCTCCACGCTGTTGAGATTTAAACTGCAATCATCAATTAGCTGATAATCACTATTGGGGAAATTATATGTGCCGGTTTTAAGGCAGTACAGTGACTAGAAATGTAGCCATTTATCATGAGTGTAATGGCCTTTTTATGTGCACAAATTTTTAAACACAATTTCATAAAGAGGCTGCCACGCTCCATGATTTACTGGGGCAGTAAAAATAAAGAAATTGCCCGAAGAGTAGATGATCTCTGCACGTCGAAATCCTTGGAGTTAATAGAAACCTCTATTAACTCCAGTGCTTTTAAAACTTTTCCTAATGGCTGTTTGTTCCCCATTTCATTTTCTAGAAGGTGCTGAACCTCCCTTGTTATTGCTTTCCTTATTTCACAAGTTACCTGCAAAAACCCTGAATATTCAAAAGCCAAAAGCAACAGAGCCATGAAGAGATTTTAATCTTTGGCAGATGGCGTGGAGAGCTGGTTCAGATTCTCCTCTGGCAGTAAATGGGAAAAGAGCCCCCACTCCACGGCTGTTAGGAACAGGCCATGTTTAAAATGAATGGATTAATTGGGCAAGTAATGATGTATAGAACAGCTCTGTGCTGGCACGGGAACACTTGTGAATATACTGCAGAAATTCAACCAAGCCTTAGCATCTCTTTTATGTTCACAGGGGTGATGGGAGAGTATGAGCCGAAAATAGAAGTGCAGTTCCCAGAAACGGTTCCATCTGCAAAAGGAACAACGGTGAAACTGGAGTGCTTTGCCTTGGGGAAGTAAGTTTGATCCATTATTGTTATTATTCCTCCAGCTTCTCACTCTTGTAGCCCTGTGTTGTAGAGTTTGCAGCAATTCCTAATGATTCACTTCCCTCAGCAGGAGTTACTGACTGCCAGTTTTCATATCACACAGAGGGCTTTGGGAGCAGGAGCTTGGCTCACCAAAAATATAACTTCTCAAGGAAGAGAGATGGAACTTAACCTGGGAAGATGTGTTTGGGCATCTCCTGTGATGAGGTCTCGTGTAACACTTAAGACACATCTTTGGTTTCATGAGTAAACACTGGCAACACTTTCAAAATGTTTGGACTGTTAGGAAAATGATCACAGAATCGTGGAATGGTTTGGGTTGGAAGGGATTTTAAGGGTCAACTCATCCCACCCCCTGCCATGGGCAGGGACACCTTCCACTAGCCCAGGTTGCTCCAAGCCCCATCCAACCTGGCCTTGGACACTTCCATGGATAGGGAAGCCAAAGCTTCTCTGGGCAACCTGTGCCCACCTTAAAATGTCTGTATTGTCACAGCAGAACCCCCAGTTCAACTGTCAAAACCAGCATTTTAATAATATAAAGTCTCCTGGTTTTAAGGTTCTGTGAGCAATACTTTGTTGGTAAGTGTGTGTATATTTATATTATATATAACCTACCCATAATAAAATTGTCCCAGGTCCTGTGCCAGAGTCTTCACACTGACCATTACTTCATCATCCTCAAACTCGAGACAGAGTTAAGTTGACAGGAGCTTCTCAGGACAAGCCCCGTGGCTTTTCCTGCGAGCCTTATTTTGCTTCATTTTCCTTATTTAGCCCAGTTCCTACAATCAGCTGGAGGAGAGCAGATGGGAAGCAGTTCCCCAGAAAAGCCAGGAGGCACAGATCGAGCGGGCTCCTGGAAATCCCGAATTTTCAGCAGGAGGACGCTGGACTCTACGAATGTGTAGCTGAAAACGTGAGAGGGAAGAACGTGGCACGAGGACAGCTGACATTTTATGGTGAGCTGCTTTTGGGGGGGGGGGGGTCGTTTCACCCACTGCAACCTGCACGAAATGTTTTGTGAGGGCATCATTGTGTGAGGGGACTTTTAAAATGACTTCCTTTTCAAATGGCACGTCTCAAGGAGGGTGCCATTTGAAATAAAACCTGCCTAAATGATGCATATTAATTGAGAGTCAGAGCAGTTGGAAGGAAAACATATCCCTGGGAGGACATTGGCATGGTAACAGGCTGAAAACACTTGGAAAGGGCTCGTTTGCCTTCTCCTGGCTGGGAGGGGAAGGCAGATATTCCGTGGGAGCATCCTCGTGCTTACAGCTTGGGATTTATTATGGATGTGTTACCCCAGCTTGTGTGAATAAATGTTAATTGCTTATAACCAATTAAGGACTCCTTTCAAGAGGGATCACTGATGGCACAGTCTGGAGAGTTGGGATTTAACCCTGTCAGAGCCA
This sequence comes from Platyrinchus mystaceus, assembly GCA_035041135.1. Classification (NCBI taxonomy): domain Eukaryota; kingdom Metazoa; phylum Chordata; class Aves; order Passeriformes; family Tyrannidae; genus Platyrinchus; species Platyrinchus mystaceus. The sequence goes on along the minus strand of JAWWLV010000024.1, from coordinate 1,908,960 downwards.
CCAGAGCCTTCTCCACTAAAAGGCTTTTTACACCTGCTCTTCTCTCACTGCAATCAGAGTGTTTGAGCCAAGCATGATAAAAATGTGAAATATCAGCTTCATGGGCCCCTGTGTTAAGTACAAGATGAACTGGTGCCACTGATCCTGCTGCTGGGGATGTCTGTCCACCCCCAGATTTCTGCTGGAAACAGCCCTGTCTTGCAAAGCAAATTAAATGTGTGGATTTACCTGTGCAGAGCTGAGTGGGAGTCACAGGGAGGGGCTTTAGAGGTCCCAGTGGGCTCTTGGTTTGGTACCAAGTTTCTGTTTGGGATGTTTTGGAGGGGAGAAGCTGCAGGTTCCCCCCTCACACACACACACAGGTGTGCAGAGACCTCCCTGCCACTAAAAATCACCTTGTTTTGTTGCTGCCCTGTCTGAGCTTCGGGAGCATAACAGTGTTGTTCTTTATAGAACACATGGACAGAAATTCAGTGTTTTCTTCCCAAATGCTCCTGAGGGTCCAGCTCCACTCAGCAGGGAAGGTTGGGTTGAACTCCAAAGATAAGAATGTTTTTTGATTGATAGTAATTTTGCCACCCTAAAAAAAGAGTTAGGGGACTAACCCTCCTGGCAAAGCTGAGTTGAATTTGGTGGGCAGTGTAATTTTTTTTTTAAAAAAAAGGCATATATAGGGATGTTTTCAAATTGGAAGTATTTCTAAAAGACATTTAATTTAGAAATCAGAACTTTGGGGGCTTCCATTTCAAATGAACATTTTCTCCTTTTAAAATTGAGTAAAATATAAAATGAGAAAACATTAAAAAGGAGTGAAAGTGCAAGAACAAAGCGAAATCTTTCATGTTAAGGAGAGAATCTGGAGCTGATGACGAGCTGGGTTTAATTTTTGTAATTAAATGATTTAAAGATTCCTTTTCCTGTTCATCAAACGATGTGTGTTTCTCCTGATTTTTCCCATGTGGAGAGTAAATTAAAAGACTCATCACTTGTACAGTTTTGCTCAACCCACGGCCAAAGCTGCCTCGTAAAGCAGTAAAAGGAGCCTTTGGAATACTCCCACCATAGGAGCCTTTGGAATGCTCCCACCATACATATATTAAGTTATAATCTCATTACTGTAATGAATTTACCAGCCTGGATCCCACTGCTGGAGGGCTGAGGATCCTACACAAAAGCTGCCACGGTGGCTCGTGCTGCTTCTCACACTCAAGATGGCATTTCAGCAAAGAAGCTCCGGATTTTTTGGGAAGAGGAGTGTCCTCCTCCCTCTGGGATGGTGAGATGTCCCTACATCTGTTCCATGGGAGCAGAGGAGTTCCCAATGGAGAGGTGGCAGCCGGTTGTCTCCGTTGGTTACTGGTTTTAAAGATAAATAATTGACAAAAATACCATCCTTGTTGTCTTGAGGATGATGATTTATCAGTTAAGTACTTATCTTTCAAGCACAACTTGGGCTTGGCAGCCTATTAGACTGAAAACAGATCTCCTAAAGAAAAAAAAAACAACTTGCATTCTGTACTGTGGGCTCTGGAGTTCCACATGGCAGCAGAATTTTCTGAGGGAAAGTAACTTACTGTGAACTTTTCATATGAATAGTTGAAAAAAAGAACATTATTTTCCTTAATAAGCTCTCCTTTTTACATCTGAGAAGTGTAATTTCATTATTGAAATGCAGGTGTGACGTTGGCAGAGCTTTCAAGTTGCTTTTGGAGGATTGGGGTTGGTGCCTGGAGTGAGGAAAGCTCTGGAGATACTGAAAGAGGGCAGGTTTAGGTTGGATATTGGGAAGAAATTCTTTGCAATCAGGTCTTGGCACAGGTTGCCCAGAGAAGCTGTGGCTGCCCCATCCCTGGAAGTGTCCAAGGCCAGGTTGGACGGGGCTTGGAGCAACCTGGGCTGGTGGAAGGTGTCCCTGCCCATGGCAGGGGGTGGCACTGGGTGGGCTTGTAGGTCCCTTCCAGCCCAAACCATTCCATGATTCCATGCAATATGGGCCATCCCAAATGCCATCTATGCTCAGTGATGTGCTCTGTCATGACATGTGTCCCAAAGATCACAACCTGGCTCTGGCAGCACCTCAAACCCAGCTATCAGCCTCTTTGCCTTGTATAAATTGAGAAAAATAGAAGAAAAAGTAATTCAGATTTACCTGCTCACTGTAGATAACCCAGCACTGTCAGCTCTTCCCGTGCTCCTGGAAGTTGTCAGGGAAGGTTGACTCTTGCTGTATTTCATTCTTGTATCAATGTTTGTTTTCTCCTCTGGTAGCATATCAGTGACACTGAAGTTGTTTGACATTCTTGTTGCAGCAGAAAAGGTTAATTAAACATGTGAGATCTGCTCTTCCTCCATTTTCTGTGCTTTGGGCCCCTGCAACAGGCTGTGTTTTATTGCTCTCCAGAAGCATTTGTTCCAAGTGCTGCATGTCCCACTTTGATGGATAGACCTTCACGATGGCAACATGTTCATGTTAATGCAATTACAGTCACTTATCCCTCTTTCCTTGACTGATGTGACTCTGAACAACACATCACTTGTTTCCTTGCTGTGCCTCTTGTTCTCTCTCCTATTCCTAACCAGATACCACGTGCCTCAAGGTAATTCCTGAGCAAGGCACGTGGTTTAACTCCTGTGGTGTCCTGTGTGAGGCCAGGAGTTGGACTTGATGATCCTTGTGGGTCCTTCCCAGCTCAGGGTACTCCGTGATTCTGAATTAACAAACCAGACTGCAAAATCTCTTCTCTTCCATCTTTTAGAAGCCAGAGATGCACATCCTGCTGCCTTCCCGACCTTGCTTGTTCCACACAGACCCTGAGCCAGGTAAATCCCTGTGGCTGAGGCAGGGGAGGTGCCGGGTGTGACCCGGTGTCACCACGGCCACGGCACTGGCTGAACCGCTGCCTGTGCTCCCAGTGCCTGCTTTTCCACTGAACTCTCAGCTCTCTCCGTGTGTTTTGATCCACAGCATTTGGGAAGCACTCCCATTGACCTGATTCTATTTTTAATCTGGCTGCTCATAAATTTTAAATTTGATAACCCTCCACGAGGCTCTGATTTATACCCCGAGCAAAAAGCAATGCCAACAGTTGTTTGGTTCTTGGCAGAAGCACAGTAAACAGATTACCTTAACCAGCTAATTTAAAAAGAAATTGCCTTCTCGTTCATAAAACCAGCAGCAAGGAGATGCTTATTTATTATTGACCTTGTTTCATTCATGTGAAGTTCAGATGCTGTTTCAGTCTGATCTTCCAACAGTTGCATCCTGGAGATTGTCCTAAGTGCAGGACAAAGAGGCAACAGGCAGGTTGAGCTCGTAAGGTGTTGGTTTGGCTGCTCATCCCTGGGCTCAAAGCCTTTCCCACAACTGGTGAGAGGCTCATTGCCCCTTCTGGGGGTTCATCTTTTCTCCCAGGTAACAAGTGACAGGACAAGAGGAAACAGCTTCAGGGGACATTTAGGTTGGATATTAGGAAAAATTTCTTCACTGAAGAAGTGGTTAAGCATTGGAACAGGGTGCCCAGGGCAGTGGGGGAGCCCCCATCCCTGGAGGGATTTAAAAGCTGTGGAGATGTGGCACCTGGGGACATGGGTTAGTGGTTGGACTCAGTGATTTTAGAGGGCTTTTCCAACCTTTATGATTCTACAGGTTTGCTGATGTGCCTTGGCCAGGTTCTCCCTGCTGACCATCATCCAAAGTCTCTTTGCCACCACAGGGACACTGCTCTCCTGGACTTTTTTAAAACATGAGCATATTTTTTTATGCAGAGTATGAAACAAGATGGTTGTGCCGGTGTTTAAACCCCTGGGCTCTGCTTCCCTGTATTGACTCCGATGAGTCAGTGCAAGATCTTGATATCCCCCTTCCCAACAAAATGCATAGGATGAATAACGGGGAAAAGAAGGAAAAACAGCTGCTGATCCAAATATAAACACATTCAGTGGGACTGGGAGTGACAGCACTGGGAGAGGTGGGGACAGGCACTCCAGGACAGGCTGAGCAGCTGCACCACAGCCAGGAATGTTTGTCTGCCAGAATTTTGACTAAAACCATGCAATTTGTCACCAGCTTTCCAGTCAGATCAGCACTGGAGATTTCAACCAGCACAGGTGTGGGTGCTGACTCAGCATCATCTGTGTTGCTCCAGCATCTCTCAGCTGAGCTTGTCCACCCCTCGTGGGAGAGCCAAGGCAAGGAGGAAAAACATGCAGTCAAAATGGTTTCCAAAAGTGCCAGTGCAGCAGCATCTGCATTAGGACAGACAGACCTGTTTGTCACTAATTACAGTTCTTTGCAGCATTTTGTAAGATGTTCAGCACAAGCCATTTAATTGGCTGGACCGCTTTTCACATTAAATACTTCTCAGATCAAAGTCCCACCAGGAATTTATGCAGCTCCTTAATTTTCCAGTGAAAAAAGTCCCCTTTTCATCAGCAAGCCTGTTTTATTTGTATGAGAGCTACTTTATGCCACTCTATAAAACAACCTCCAATGTAAATCATATTATGCTCTTCATTATGGTTAGAGGTCTAAAAAGGAAATTTGCATAAGTGAAAATCAGGCAGTTTTATGTCTCAGCTCAGTGTAGGTCCCAAATCACAAATAATTTACTGAAAATTCAAAGCCACTTTAAATAAAACGAGTTTCTGGACTGATAAAAATACAAGAAAATTCATGTAAATAGGGCAAGTGTATATTATGATTAATTATCATTTACATCACTCCCTAGAAAACCCTGTTGCTGCCTGTTACAGAGGTTCCTGTTAGTGCAGGAGGGAATAACTCTTCAGTTTTGAATTATTTGCTGCCCAAGGGAAGTCTTGCATCCAGACAAAGTCTCTGCACAGAGAACAGGTGTGCTTCTCCTCCATTTTTCCTTTTCCAAGGGATTGATGGAAACCTACTTACAGAGAAATCCAGTTTTTAGGAGATTTAGAAAAACTGCTCAAATTATTATCATTGTGGCTTGGAAAAATAGCTCTCGAGCAGGAGAAACAAAAATACAAATAGGTATGAGAAATGAAGTGTGAAGGCTCATAGAGCACCCTGCACCTTCCTTACACCCCTGAGTAGCTGCAGTGTGGAGTATCAGGGATGAAAAATAACTAAATCCCCAAGGACTGGTCTTAATGAACTGTCCACAGTCATTTGGTGCCTGGGATAACTGGGGAGAAAGCCATGTAATGGTGCAGAACAGCTCATGGGACAAGAGGTAAGGACAATTTAATTCTTTTTATCTGCTAACTCCTTCAGATTTCTTCTGGTGTGTAATATTTTAGTCCCAAGCAGGACTCCCAGACTGCTTCACTGTGGTCAGAGGCAGAAAGGAGACATCCTGCACAAGTGGCAGTACCTGCAGATCTTTCCAAAGACACAGACAACTGGACATCCTTTAGGTGCAACGCTCAAGCAGGTTGGTTTGGTGGAGGATTTGCACGGCTTGAAGTTGTAGAGATTTCAAATAATCCTTAATTAGCAGCAGAGGCCAGAATGAAGGGAAGAGAGAGGAAAAGTGATAGCTGGAGGTCTGTTTTCACATTGCTGTGAAATCAGAGGCCTGAGGAGTTTGTGTAGAGGAGCTGCATCCCCATTTGGAGCAGTGGATCATCTGCACAAACCTCACACACTGGCTGCACTCCTTATTTTCAATTGCTCCTCTGTTTTTCCCATCTCTTTTTCTTACTTCTCGTGCTTGGCTTTCTGGTCTTTAGACTTTTCTGATCCTGGGCTCAGCCTTAATCTCCTTAGAATAGATACAGTAATGGACAAGTCATTCAGCCTTTCATGTGCCATTAATGATGAATTACACAGCCTGCACCAGGTCATCAGCTGCTAGAAATTGGCTTAGGAACACTGAAATCAATATACACCGACTGAGAATTGGATTCTGTGTATGTATTACCACCTCATTTGCTTTAGTCTTTTTGGTTGTTTTGAGCTCACAGATGATTGCAGAGTCCTGCAGGTTTATTTCTGGGGTTTTTTTTCTCACGTTGCTCCCATAGTTCTGCGGGTTTGTTACTCATTTCTGAGGTGATGCATCATCGGTGGCCACCTTGTTTAGTTTTCAGATGTCTTTTAGGACATGATTTCTGGTCCAGGTTTCCAGTGCCTGCTTCTGCCTTTCAGTTTATTACATTGAAGGACAGATTCCTTACGGATTTTTTTGTCTCAGAAAAGTAAAATTATGTTTGGGCATTTTTTCATAATCATCAGGTTTAAAATGCCCCACTTTGCACTGGTGAAGACTGGAAGGTGATCAAAGGTAAATAGCTTTTTTTCTAACGGCTGCCATCATTTTTCTTCTGTCCCCCTGAGTACTAATTCCAGACAGCTCTCATCTCCTAGGAGGGGACCTTTTCCTTCAGAGCTGTCCTTATGTAAGAGTCGTGCTTCTCTCTAAGCTTTTTCTTTCACTTTATAGATTTAGCATATGAATTTTTCTTGCAACGCAGAGGAATTCTTAATCAGCTTCCAGATTTTTCCTCCAGGATGTTTCCAAGGCCAGTTAATACCTTAAATACTCCAAACAGACCAGTTTATATTTCCAGACCCAAAAGAGTTCATCTTTGGTCGGCGCCACTGAAATGATCCGAAGGAGTTTTTCTGGACCCCTTCTACCAGTCACAAACCAAACCTTGTCATTACCTCAAATGATGTTTCTATCCCAGAAGATGTTGTAGTAGTGTGGAGCTGGTTTCCTACCCTTATTTGAATTATTTTTAATTATCATGCTTGAAATCTTGCGCCGCATTTCCATGTCTTGGTACGATCCCCAATGGGCAGCTGTCAAATTCCATTATATCGTGGCGACTCTCATTTGGTGGCTCAAACATATTTGCTGCGTGAACCAACCCTTGAGTATTCCCCAAGATTAAGTCAGGAGCGTGGCTGCTCCTCTCTGCAAGGAACTCTTGAAAGGAGAGGTTGACCTAATTAGAAAAGTCTCCCAAAGAGCAGCAGAAAACGAAGCTCCCGTGAAACAAAGGACTCCGACGCTTTTCTCTGAGTTAATTTGTCACCTGCTCTGCTCGTTCTTTAGTTGTCTGCATCAAAAATGGCTTTGGGATTGAAAATTTATTCAGTTAAAGTAACTGGCGGGGGGTGAAGGGCGGCGTGGGGTGTGAGGTCGTGGCTCCAAGGGGTGATGTGAATTTTTGGGGTGGCAGCTTCCAGCACTGCACGTTTCAATCTCAGCCCTGCCAGGGCAGGAGGTTGGATGAGAAACCTGCAAAGTGCCCCCAAAAATGCCCTTTGCTGCCTTGGGTAACAGTTTCACTTATCTGGGAAGTCTGCCTGAAATGAGGATAAATTTTGAATTTTTTTTCCTCCTCACACAGGACTAACCTTTCTTTTTACACTTATGGTATAGAACAAACCTTACCTTCCTTGAGTTTTCTTGGTTTACAGGTTAATTCCAGTTGTTTTGTCTGACTTTTTATGTTTTCGTGTGGGTAATCCGTAAAGCAGCACTGCAAAAAAAAAAAAAAAAGGGCAAATGGATCTGTGTAGGTTTTATAAAGCTCCTCTTACAGTATCATAAGATTCTCTTCAAAAATATGAGTTAGATGCTGTTAGAATAGTAAATATGTAAATTCAGGAGTAATTTGCAAATGTCCTTGAGCCACTGAACCCGTTGCAGTCGCTCAGCATGTCTCGGCTCGATGGAATTGTTCTTTATCCACATGACAGAATTGCCTTTCATCTTCCTACATTTAAAAGCCTCCCCTTTCATACCTCTTTAGATACAGACAATAAACAAGCTTAAAATGTTACAGGGGCAGGAGGGGCAGTCAGAGAAATAAACAGTGTTCTCCTCTCCTTTTAAGTCCCTTGGAGTTCAGTAGGCACCGTGACAAGTGTGCAGGGTGGTGGGTGTGGGATTAAACACGTCTGTCCCAGCCTCAGCACGGTTCTCAAAGACACTCAGCTCTCTGAATGTGAATTTCCATCAGACAAACCAGTGGTTTAGGTGTAATCATACCAACTTACCACTTGGGTATGATTTTTTTTCATTTATCCTTTCAGACCCATCTCTGGCCCTCGTCTCTATCCAAAGCTGTTACCTTTCTTTGAGTAATCTTAATTTTTTGTTTTCTCTGATTACATTAATCAGGTTCTTGGGGACCTCTACTGGTAATACCTTCCTGCTAAGTCAGGTTTTCTTGTGTCAAAGCAGGACAAGTGGCCATTAAAGAAATCTGAGCTCACTCTATCTTTTAATGGGACTTTATGAAAACTATTGTAGGTCTGTCTAGACAGATGGGGCTTGTGAAGGTAACATAAGAAACTCTGAGGTTTTTTTATGGTCTCCAAAAGCATGTGGCAGTTTTAGTGGAATTTGATTTACATGTGGAGTCTGGCTAAACTTAGACTCTATTAGAAAAAAAAAAAAAAAGCCACTAAAGTGATAAAAATATTTAAAACTCAATTAAAAATATAATCTCATAAGTGTCTGAAAGCTGCAAGTGTCAGCTTTCACCACATTCTACCAAAATGTGCCTCCAGTACCTGCTTTGGGACTTTCTGGGTTTGTTCAATGTCATTAATTCAGTGTTTGGATCCAAAGATTTCTCATACATGTGGAAGATGGTTCCATGTGGATATGGCCCTAATCTAAGACAAGACTCAGAGCTTGGCCTGTAACCACATAGTTACTGGAATAACCTTAATTTCAGTGCAGAGATAGTTCTAAATTACAAGTTTTGAAGTTGGAAGCCAAATTTTAGAGCTTTGAAGCCTAATTCTTATAGGTCCTGAAGAGGAAAATGTCTCTATTTGAAGGACCAGGGGTGTACAAGTGTCATTTATTCCACTGGGGCAGCAGGTGATGAGCTTTGCTTTGGTTTTGTATAATAATCAGGGTTTCTGAAGCTTTTTTTTTTTTTCATTAAGAGCTTTTACTAAAAATAAAACGAAAGCAGGTTCTGATCTTGCCACCTTCAGAAAATAGAATTGGACTCGGGGAAGAAAAATACTCCTATTAATCGCGTTTTTAAATCCAACATTTAAATGAGCAGATGAAGGAAGAAACGGCACCTGTAGAGCACAGTGTTGGTTCCAAACACAAGGCTTTACCCACTGCTTCTGCTTTGCAGCTCAGCCCAGCTGGATCCAGAACATCAGTGATGTCCACGCAGCCATAGAGGACCGCGTGTCCTGGGAATGCCGGGCCAGCGGGAGACCGAAGCCCTCGTACCGCTGGCTGAAGGATGGGGAGCCTCTGCTGGCCCAGGTAGGCACCACCAGAGCCCTTCCCTGGGGCTCACAGAGTCACAGCTCGGCAGGTCCTTTGATGCTCTGCCAGCTCTCTGATCTCTGGGTGTTTATTCGTTCTGGAATGGAGAGGATGGGGGTGCTCTACAAGCACAGAGTGGGTTGGGTTAGAAGGGACCCTCAAGATCATCCAGTGCCACCCCCTGCCATGGGCAGGGACACCTTCCACTAGCCCAGGTTGCTCCAAGCCCTGTCCAACCTGGCCTGGAACACATCCAGGGATGGGGCAGCCACAGCTTCCCTGGGATCCTGTGCCAGGGCCTCCCCACCCTCACAGTAGATCCCCACCCTGGTGGGCACCTCTGAGCAGCTTCAGGAGAGCTGCTGTCAGTGCTGAGTGGGACACACAGCAGCAGAGGCCCTCCCTGAAATGAAGGATCCAAAGCACAAACCCAAGGGTGGAGAGACCCTCCTGAAGAAGAGGGAATGGCTGAATGGGACTGTGGGCCCTCTTGCCACAAACCAGTCACCCCGGATTAGGGTTTTTTTAATGTATGATGTTCAGGTGAACTTCAAGTGATGGTTTTCAGTGGTGTTCCCACTCCTCCTGCTGAGCTGTGTCCCTGAGCAGGTGACCAGGAGCTGTGGAGATGCAGCCCCTGCCCATCCTCTCATGGGGGGTCACTGCCCAGTCCGTGATCCCCCATTATAACCACAAACTAAACCAGGTCACCACAGCTTTGCTTTCACAGCAGTTCACACTTTTTTCCCCTTCACTTACTGTGAGAGAACATGGCAGCCCGGATTTGATCAAACCCCAATACAGATTGCACAAACATTACATTTCTGCCCTGCAGCCACGCAGAAAACCAATAGCTCTTTATTTTAATTTTTTTTCTTTTTAATGTCAGAACTCCCAGGGAGGGAGGGAACACTTTGCTGTACTTATTAGAATTGATAACATGAGCTCCATATCCTTAGGCTGACAAATGGTAGCCTGGTCTTTTTTGCCACACACTAATTTTACTTGCTTCATGCTGGTCACTGGCAGATGCTCTTGTACTGGAATCATGTGGCTGATATGAACTAAAGGATAATTACATTATTAACATCTCTATTGTTTTCAGTAAATTTCAGAGGATTTTAAGTATTTCTTTCTGTGCTGGCTAAGATGGAAACCAGTCTTACCAGCCTTCATTGCTATATATGCTCAAAATGGCCTCAAGCTGTGCCAGGGGAGGGTCAGGTTGGACATCAGGAGGAATTTCTCCCTGGAAAGGGTGGTCAGGCAGTGGAAGGGGCTGTCCAGGGTGGTGGTGGAGTCCTCACCCCTGGAGGTGTCCAAGGAGTGACTGGACGTGGCACTCAGTGCTCTGGGCTGGGGGACAAGGTGGTGTTTGGTGTTGGGCTCAGTGATCTTGGAGGTCTTTTCCAACCTCAATGATTCTGTTCTTCTATGAAAATACCATTGTTTTAAATGTTTTTGAGAACTGGGTCTGGCTCTGATATGCCACTGTGGAACAAAATGCATTTTTTGCTTCAAGCTTATCTACTTGAAAGGGATATTAATCTAAATGGTTTGGGTATTAAATCTATGAGAGGTCAAGGGAAAGTCCTCCAATTTAAATTGCATTTACCAACTACTATATTGGTTTTACCATTTAGTCTCTAACCTGACATAAATTTGGCTGGCAGACAAATAGATTGGAACATGCAAATTCTCCCTATTACTGCTACATTTTTTTGCCCACCTTGGTATAAAATATAGCACAGCAACCTCTGGCTTTATGTTCCAAGTAAGGATCTCCTTGTTTACCCTTTAATTTGCCGTCCTGTTCCCCGCAGGGCAGAGTTCAGCTGGAGCAGGGCTCCCTCACCATCACCAACGTCAGTCTGTTGGATGCTGGGATGTATCAGTGCGTGGCAGAGAACAGGCATGGCAGCATTTTTACCAGTGCAGAGCTGAGTGTCATAGGTAAGTTTGCTTTCCTGAGCCCTGCAAACCTTCCAAAACCAGAAAGATCTTCGCCCAAGCAGGTTTTGCCAAGTTTCAGCATCTGAAGCAGAGGTGCTGCTGGGGATCTGTGGCAAGTTGTTGTGTTTGGGGAAGGCATGAAATGAAAACTTGAGGAAGGCAGTAGATAGAGAGCAGATTTTTTTACATCATCCCATAGTCTCATATTCCTCCAGGTGACAGAGCATGGAGAGCAGTGCACTCAGTCTCTTGCTGGTTAGAAGTGTTCATGGAGAAACCAAAGTACTGGTGTTCAGCGTGGGCTGCAGAGGTGACTCGCTGAGGGGAGATGTGGACAAACCTCCTGTCTGAATAGACCTTTCACCATTCTAATGGCAACCAAAATGCTCTCATCCCAAACCCTCTCCAAGGAAAAAGCTTCTGCCCCTCCTGTTTTGTGCACACCTGCCCTGCCCCTCCCAGTTAATATCAGGAGAAGCTCATGTGAATCCAAGTAGTGAAATTCCTGATGGGAGGGAGAAGAGATTTCAGAGCCAGGATCTTCTCAGGAGTGCCCAGTGCCAAGACAAGACCCAGTGCCACAATCTGAAACACAGAAAATGCCAGTTAAACATAAGAAAACTTCACTGTGGCATCTCTGTTCTTGGGCATACTCAACATCCAACCGATCATGGCCCTGGGCAACCTGCTGTAGCTGCTCCTGGTGGAGCAGGGTTGGGATGGGACCATCCCAGAGCTTCCTTGGGTGTCCTGCCAGTCTGCAACTCATTCACATGTTGTTCATGTCTGGGTGGCAGGCCTGGAAAATGCTGTATCAGCACAGAGGTGTAGTTTCAAAGGGTTAAATAGAATTCCTGATGACAAAATGGTGTTGTTTTCAAACCAAACGTTCAATAGCAGCGGTCCCTGTTTTATCCTGAAGAACAAAGCACGGGGGTTTTTTCCCAGTGTGACATTTTCAATTATTGGTCATTTTTTATCATCAGTGATAGATGCCTGAGTAGCAAAAAATTCATTTGAAGGATTGGCTGTGTTGCTGTTGGAGAAAAGGACGATAATGCTCAATAAATTAGACATCACAATGCTGAGATTTATTGGACGTGTTAGTGCATGAAAGAAATCGAAATAAACCCACTGATGCTTTTCCTGTCTGTTTAAAAGCTGGTAAAAACAAGGTTTGAGAGGGAGGGGGGTGTTCTCAGGGGAGGTTTAGCCCTTGTTGGTGGGGATCCCCAGCAGCACCTCGTGCCCCTGTGAAAAGCAAAGATCTTGAAGACCTTGAGCTTGGAAACCTGACAGAGAACTTTTACTTGGGCAACTTCTCATTTGGGTTATGCTCTCTTGCTTCTGCATGACACACAAAAATCACCCAAATGATGTGCTGGAGGTAAATTTCTGTGGATGTGTGGTTTAACTTGGCGTGGTTTTAAAGGTAAAGCAGCACGTTTGCCTTTTCTCAAGAGCTTTCAAAGGAGGGCAACACTGTGAGCCCTCCCTGAGAAATTTCAGCTTTTAGACAGATCTGAGTGTTCAGATGGTTATTTTAAAAGGTCCTAAAGTTAAGCACTTGAGATGATGAAACACCACTAACAGCAAGTGAGACTTAGAGCAAAATTAAGTGAAAAAAGAGAAATGGAAAATTTCAGACAGAGCTTTTCTCAGAGTGGTTCTTCTCATTTGCTGTTGCCAATTAGATTGCCTGCAGTCCTTAAATAAAAGCATAATCCCATTGCACTGTGAAATGGGCCCATACCAAGGTGCAGTGAGTGCCTTTCAGAATTTTTGGGCTAAATGTTTAAAAATAATAAATCAACAGGGTGGGCTGACAGTAGAAAAAAGAAATCATTAAAATCCTCAATTTCAAAGCAAAGTGTGAAGAAATTAAATGCATTTAAGTGGCAGAGGGAAGCTGTGGTTGGTAGTGTTGAGAAGTGAGCCCAGAGTTTCTAAATGTCAAATGACGACGTTCTGAACGTCACAAAATAAACCCCATATTGAGCAACTCCTCTGTCTCACACAGGACCAAGAGAAAAATAGCAAATGACTCACAAAAAAACCCAGTCTAAACTGTTCATTACAGAGATGGAAACAACAGGATTATTCAAAAGTCTGTTTTGCTCATAAATTTGGAAGAATCATCTGAGCAATTAGTTCCAGAAGTGATAATGTATTAATAATGATACACGATGTAAATACTCACCCATCTGGTTCCGAGTGCATTGGTGGGACGTTGTCCTCAGGATGCCTCCTTTAATTCTGAAGTGTTTTACAAACCCAGTGCTGGCTTCAGATGGCTCTTCTGTAGTCTTTAATAACACCCCTGTCTTCCTCTGTGCCAAAGTGAAGCCAACTGCCTGTGATTTGATGTGGGAGACAAGACAGCTCAGACATGAGTGAACTCTGATTCATAAAATCGGATGACGAGCACTATTGGATCATAAAGCCCATCCCATTATCAGCCTAGGATTAGGCTTTATTCAACTCCTTTGAGGCAGATGAGATGCCTGAGGAAAGTGATTTTGCTGGGTTTTGTCTCCCAGCTGCTGCAGGTGAACTTTAGATCTTGTCTTGGAGCACCGAGAAGGTGCAAAGCACAATGATCTAAACCCTCATCTCACAGGGTGCAGCAAAAGAGCAAGTCAAGGATAATGTTGTGAGGGATCCAGGGATGGAGCAGGAGGCGCAGGCTGCAGGCATGGAGCTGTCAGAGAGGATGGAGAGAGCTAGAGGGGACTGGGCAGGGATTGCTGCCACTGATCCATCACAAAGCCAAGCTCCTGACAGCAAAACATAGCAAGCAGGGCAAGAGTTGTTCATAAAACCCCTTAAGCCACCTCACCTGTTTGTTTTGAGCTTTCTGTATTGAAAAAAATTAATTGTCCTCCTTGATATAAATAAAACCTTCTGGTCACCTTTGGGGATTTCACTGCCTGAGTCAGTCTGGAGGCAGCTGCCCCAAAGCTCTGCCTGTTATGGGGTCACATCAAACACACCATTAAAAAGCCCATTTTTAACCAAGTCTTGAAGCTCTCAGGTGTCTGTTTGCTCCAGTTGCACGTGGTTCATAAAGTCCAATCATTGAGGAATTCTAAGTGAGAAACAGCCCTGGAATATTGCAATGTTCCAAAGAGTCTGAATTTGGTTTTTCCAGAGGGGATTCTGATGTGGTTTGTGTTGTCTTTTTCTTTCAGCCATTGGTCCAGACTTCTCCAAAACATTCTTGAAGAAGTTAACTCTTGTGAAAGTGGGTGGTGAAGTCATCATTGAGTGTAAGCCCAAAGCTTCCCCCAGACCTACTTATTCTTGGAAGAAAGGAAAAGACATCCTAAGAGAAAATGAGAGGTAATGTCTTAAAGTAACCATTTCTTTCATTAACTTGCTCCAACCCAGGGACTTTCAGCAATGAAAGCTAAATTTGTCATTAATAGCTTCACAAAATTGACTTGCAAATACCTGTGGAAACTGTTCAGTCACAAGCAGCTGGTAAGATTCCTATTCCCACTGTGCCCACCCCATCTCTGTGTGCTACTAAAGCATCCCTGCCAAGAAGCTGATAAAGATGCACTCCAAAAAAACAACTTTGCCTCTGCATTGCTCTAAATAGCCATTGTTTAAAAAAAAAAATACCCAGGAGATAAAAGTCTCCACTGCAAATTACACAGCTCTGGTCCATTACTCACTGCCCTGCAAATAGGAATTATTTGGGGTCAGTAATTAATTTGGCAGTCCTAAAACCTGACTTGGAGATGGCTTTTGCAGACTGGCCAAGTAATTTTTTTCTTTCTTTTTTTTTTAAATTCAAAAGGAGAGCGTTAGTAGGAAGTTGGAGCCAAGCTTTCAAATCCTCATGTGGTGTTGCAGTGATTTGTTGTTGGTGTAGAGGTGAGGTTGTGTTACCTGTCCCACTTGTGCAGCTCCTGAGAGCAGGGCACAGAGAGCTGTCCTTGACACTCCTCCATAATATGATGTGCCAGTAGGATTGGTGGGGAAACTCCTGGCCTAAAGGTCAAAAAGCCAGAAATTACAGGAAATGGTTATATTTAAAAGCTTAAACCTGTTAGGGCTCCTCTTTTATCTTGGAAAGTCTAGTCTTGCTCCACTCAGCCAACCTGTACATTGAAATATATGCTGTGGTGGTGTGTATCAATGTGCAAAAAGCTATAGTTCATTTTGAGCCAGATCATTAAAATATTGAACACCCTATTTCTGTTTTATTTAGTTTCTTCCCCTGATCTTTGCAAAGCTGTTGTGTGTAGATTGTTCACCGTCACCCCTTGGGATGAAAAGTGTTGGGTGATGGATGACACAGAGCTTCCCCAGGCAGGGCACAAAGCTGTGTGAGGTCAAAGCTACCACAGATCAAGGTATATTGATTCTTAAAACCGAAATAACCTGCTTTTCTGGTGAAGATGGTGCAAGGAATGGGAGGTGTTCAGTGCTGAAGTGTTGGAGGGTCAGCCCCGTGAGGTCCCATCTGTCCCCCCGTCCTCACTGGGGTGGCCTGGAGCAGAATGAGCTGTGTTCTCTGAGGCTGCTCTCCTCAGCATGGCACAGCTCTTGCTGCTCTGTGAATGTAGGAGTGGGACTGGGAGGTGGGTTGTGGGTCACCACCTCCTCTGAGCAGTGCAGAGTTCAGCTGGGATGCAAACACAGCCAGGCTGAGGTGCAGGCACTCGGTGCTCACTCCTCCTGCTCCTGCCATGCCAGAACCAGGAGCCTCCCACCTGGGCACCCAGCCCTGGATGGGAAACCAGACGTGAAATGTGCCCAAGCAGGTGTGAAATCTTCAGCTACTTGAGCCCAGGGGTTTTTCTGCCAGCCAGATCACCCAGTGGGGACTCTCTGGCAGAGCGTCTTAACGAGCAGCGCTCCGTTGCCTTGGCAGCTGGACTTGCTCAGCTCTCACCCGCCACTGGTTGTGTCTCCTGTGGGGACCAGGGCCTTGAATCCCTGCCACCACCTTTATTTAACCACACCATCCCTGCAGGCTGTACCTGGGGACTGTGTGAAATGCACAATTAGGAAATTAGGTTGTCTGATGTGACTGCGGCGTTGATCCTCAGCACTGTCCGGCTGCTCGGGCAGGAGGGGCCAAGTGCCTGTGCTCTGCTTCATGTTGCTGTATTCCTGGTTTCTTTATTTTCTGAAATGTTGTCTCCTTCCTGCTGTCCCTTGACTGGAGTCCTGCCCCAGTATCTTCTTACACCCACGCTGTGCATGGACTTCAAACAAGAGCTTTCTTGGCTGTAGAAAAACTCTGTTGAAATCTGGGAAGAAAGATGGCAGGAAAAGCTGTTGCTGAAATCTCTTCATCTAGGACAGGAAACAGAACTTTTAGACAGGCGTGGGAGAAGAAACTGAAATGAAATCTCTGCTTAAACTGACGTTAAAGAATCCTTCGAGTTCCAGAGAGACACCTGAACATCTGGATACTTCTCCAGACTGAAGGTTGATCACGTGAAGGTTAATCAATATAGATGATCCCTCCAGTTCCAGGGGGAGTTAAAAGCAATGTAACTGTGTCAGTCCTTGCTCTGCATTCTGATGTTTAGCTGCCATGGCAATCCCTCCAGAGTTTCTCCTGGGGCTTTTTGTGACTTTTCAGCTGTTGTGTAATATTAAACTCCTGGCTGGAGACACTATGCATCGTTTTTTTGCTGCTGGGACTCTTGCTCTGGAGGCCACTGCTGTCCAGGAGGCAAAATGAAGTGTGGTGTTCAATGTTTGCCTGGAGAGCAGAGACTACCATGGTTAAAAAAAAAAAAAAAAAAAAAAAAGCTTTATTGGTTTAGGTTTCATATTCTCCTCTGGAGGCTGAGGTGGTGTGTTCTGCACCTCTAATGAATAACGTGGCCTGAAGGCATCTCTTGCTGGTGGTTGAGAACTGTGCAATTGTGTTATTAGAAATTCTGCCCTGGGGTACAATTATATTATTGCAGTCATTAAAGGCAGTTCATCTCCATAATAATGGAAATCCTGCCTTGGAGGCCTAACTGAGCCAAAATGATGTTAGTAGCCTGAGTCTAGAAGGTAAATTTTATATAGGAGCAGCTATAGTCCAGATATAGATCTATTACAAATGCTGGTTGGAAACAAAGACTATTTCTGTATGGGCAAAGGTGCAGAGATAATTTTCTATCCTTGATCTTCCCTTCACATTTCAGCACCAAACAGCTGTTACACTCTGGGAAAGTCATCAGTCCTGGTAATGCCACTTTTACAGATCAGCCTTGTAGGGCCATGGGAGATTCCAAGCAGGTGGAGCATGACTGAAATACAGCCACCCCTGGGAAAGCCTCACTTTCCCAGGACACAAGCAGTGTTTAGGACCTCCTGGCCCCAGCACACTCCTCAGCAGAAGTTGCTTTCCCCTTTCAATAGTCACACATAACCAGTTGCAGCTCGTAGGGAGTCACTCCAGAAACCAACAAGCAGCGAGAGCTCAAGGTGGAAGTGATGTCTTCTGGTCATTGCAAAACTGTGATGTGTCTTTAGGTGATGTCAGATCGTTCATCAGAGAGATCTGAGGTGAGTTCAGAATGCTTTTCACTTCCAGTTGTTTCTCCTATATTCACATTTCCACATATGTTTAACCTCCAGTCTCTCTATCCTGACTCACAGTAGAAGAAAGTCGATTTTGGAGGGCTGGGATCTCATGTCCCAGGTTCTCTTTTCTCATGTCACACCTACACCAGTGGGACTCAGAAGTGATGCTGGACTTAAGCCCATGAGATCAAGACGAAAGAGGTACTGCCCTGCTGCCTGAGGAGGGCTGGCAATCCAAACCAGACCAGAAAAACTAGGATTTTCCTTTAAACCCCTGAACTCCTAAATCCAAGCCCCTCCTAATCCACAGTATTTCCCATTTGTGTTATATCATTCAGTGGCAGGAGTAGGAGGGGAAGTCATGGCAGTCAGATTGTTCTTGCAGGATTTTGTTAATCCTCTCCTAATATTGCAATTACATTTAGTGCCACAACATTAGATACATTTGTTACTGAGACTAGTGCTCTAAAACCTCTCTTTTCAGGTGATCTTATCACAGAAACCTTTCCATTTCTTTATCATTTTGGTGTGGCTCCCACAGAGAGCAGCACTTATTCATGAGTGCGAGTCGTTCATCCTTGTGATGGTGGAAATCAGGAGTCACTGGCTTGTTTCTTCCCATTTCCTGGGTGCAGGAGGGAGAATCAGGCAGTCTGTGATTAGAGACAAATCCTGGAGCAGAGTCCTGCCAGCTGAAGTTAAAATAAGCCTCTGTCACAGCTGCTCCCATGCTCCAAACTGCTGGAGGAACATCCTGCAATGAAACTGGAATTCCCTTTGAACTACAGATCAGGAAGCATTTTTAAAATAATTTAACGTGGTTAATTTAAAACAGTTCATTTAAAAACAGTTAATCTGCCTGAATTTTCATACAGTCTTCTGTAACCCACCAGAATCCAAGGGTGGGGCCCAACAAACCCACGGGTCGGAGCGCCGGATCGGAGGGCCCGGCCGTGGGAGTGGTGGGGTTTAACAGCAGGACTGAGACTGGTCCTGTGATCTGAGCTGGCAAACTGGGTCATTTTGTCACTCCACTGCACAGATTGAACTGGCTTTTGATAACTTACCACCAGAGGCTGTTTAGTTAAAGCACCTTAAGAAAATTTCTCATGGAATTGGTCACGGGTTGTATTTTGGTTGTATTGTTGGTGTGGAATGATTTTACTGGAGCTGTCTGGACAAAATCCTGAATAATGTTCTATAGGGAATGCTGCCTGAGCAGGGAGGTTGGACTAAATGACCTGCAGTGGTCCCCTGCAGCCTGAATCTGTCTGTGAGGAGCACTGGGAGGGGTTGTTCAGCCCTGCTTTGTCAGGCAAGGTCTGCATCACTTCCCCTGCAAGTCTCTCCTCCTTTCTCTGGTGCTTGTTTTGGATTTAGGCAAATAACTTTTAATTTTCATGCCTTAATGGTAGTAATTGCATCCATTTATTTCTCACACTGCCATTTCCCAGAGGTGAAGCTCTAGGGTTGTGTGGTTCAAGAGCAGGTGAGGGGACATCATGTTTCATCCTCTTGGTCTGCCTTGGCTTCCTGCTGTGCCTGTTCTCCTTTGCTCCCCAATGGCAGATTGAGTGCAGGAAAACCAAGAGAACTTTTATTTAAAATATGTCCACAAAGGTCTTAATTCCTAATGTTCTCCCAAAGCTATTGGAAGTCACATTTACCCTGCCACCAGATATGTACTCAGGCCAGGACAGAAAAATTATTGTACTTTTAAGCCCCAAAACAAATTGTTTTTCTCCTGTAGTTCTTCATGTAAAGCCCCTACATCATTAGAGCTGTTTCTTTCCTCTGAATATACAGTGCCTGCATTGTTTATACAGTTTAATTGTAAGGAAAGAAAATCATAAAAAAACAAATTATGTTCTGTGCTGGTAGCAAAGAATATGAAAGTGTCCAATTAAACAGCCTTTCACTATGACTTGTGTAATAGCAACATCTGTTATCTTAATTAAACAAGCTTCTGTATAAAAAGACCCTCATAGTGCACTTTGTTAGAGCAGGATCTGACCTACATACTCCAGGCACGCTCAATATCTTCATGGAAATTTTCCCAGTTGGTCCCATTATCTTGCAGCCCTGACAAGCCCTGTGATGTGTGAGCACAGTTGCACACACACACTTTGCTTACAGCACCAAGACTGGGATTTTTTGTAGCTGAAAACCAATAAAAGCTCAGAAAAGCAGCATATAGAGTGGCATTTACCCACTGAGTGCAGCCAGGAAGTGTTTGGAAGTGCAAAGAGTGCCCAGATAACTCAGATGTCCACCACAGCCTAGAGCCAGAGACAGTCTGGGAGGGTAAGTTTGGTTCTGAAAGTCGAACCTAGAAAGGTTTGGGTTGGAAGGGACCTTAGAGAACATCTCCTTTTAAGCCTTGCCATGGGCAGGGACACCTTCCACTAGCCCAGGTTGCTCCAAGCCACGTCCAACCTGGCCTTGGACACTTCCAGGGATGGGGCAGCCACAGCTGGTGCCCTGGTAACTTCTGGAAGGAAGATGAGGACTTGAGACTGGGAAGGAGTAGTAGAATTCCAGTGAGGTTTGGGGCTGTTTACCCACCCACCAACAAACACCCAAACTGACACCAGGAGGGTCAGGAGCCCCATGCTTGGGGCAGCAGGACACGAGGCAGCTGGAGCTGAGAAGCCTCTTGGATATGTTAATGCACAGCTGTGCCTCCAAGCTTTGTTAATTTGGCAGGGAATGCTAATTAGTTTGTAAAGAAGAACATCACCCGAGGAAGGTGCTTCAGCTGCTCCAGAGAGGAGGCTGAAGGTCCTGTCCTGGGGGATGCTGAGCTGCTCTGTCCTGCCCTCAGTTCCCTGGCTGGCACAAAGCCATGGGAGTGACCAGGTAAAACCCAAAGCAGCAGACCCTTCTCCCAGGAGCTGGAGTGATTGTGCCCAAGGAAGATCAGAAAGCTCTCACTAAACTTTTTGTTGTCTTCTACACTTCAGAACTGGTCAGTAAGTCTTTTCCCCCTGGAATTCTTTAGCCATGGTTTTCTCAAGAGTTCACATCCTAAGGAACTCCTCCAGAGTGTTATTGATTTACAGACACCCTCATTTAGGTATTATTTTTGTAACAGGAATTTTAATGTCTACGTTGATATGGCATTTTGAGGACATGTAAAATTGAACAAGAAAGGGTTTTTTCCCCATTCTTTCAGCATGTCTTGGGTTTAAAAAGTTGTATAAATTCCAGTTTTTGTTTGTTGCCTCAAACTTCCTAATTTACGGTTAATTACTTTAAACAGCCAGAAAGAAAATGGCAAGAGGAGAGACAGCACATCTTTCCCAGCCTGGTGCCAGGGTACAAAACATGGTGATATTTTTATACTGATTACTTAAGAGATGAATTGCCAGCAGTGGCTTTTGGACACACCGTCTCGTGACACTTCAGCAGAAAAGAAAACCTCAAAGGATGCTTCCCATCATTGTCTCACATTAATTGTGTTGACTCTTTCTTTTCTTTTTTTTTTTTAATAAATAAAGCACCTGTGCAATTTCTTGCAGGCAGACAGGTAACCAAAGCATCAATAACTTGTCGGGTTTTCATTACATCCTGCCTAGGCAAAATGAAAAATGACACCCTGCAAATAGCTTTTTGAAGTTTGACTCGACAGTGCAACATTCATCTTACTTTTCAGAGACAATGGCAGGAGATGGCTCTACTTCATTGGAACATCTGAAATAACTGAGGTGTCAACCTGCTTTAGGTAATTTTCTGCAGAAAGGGAACTAAAATGAACCAGGAAACCACTTGATTTGGTGGCCAGAGGTCTTGGAAAGCCGTTGTCCTGTTCATGGACCCTTTGTTTCCTAGAAGAAGCTGGTTTTGGCTCTGTGTTGCTCTGGAAAATCAAAGCCAGGTTGGACAGGGCTTTGGAGCAGCTTGGTCTAGTGGAAGGTGTCCCTGCCCATGGCAGAGGGTGGAGCTGGATGGTCTTTATGGTCCCTCCCAACCCAAGCCATTCTATGATTTTAAAATCACAATATGTTTTAGCATCAGCTTGTCACAGTTGTGGTTCTGTCAACTTAAGGATGGTTCATGGACCTGTTTTCTTTCCTTTGTGTGTCTCTGGCAAAGAGAAGTCCTGTTGCTTTTGTAGTTTGAGATATCAATCATATGCTTGTGTGCACAGCCCTATGACTGGTCCCTCCACAGATCTTAGGTGTCCATCTGTCAGCAGCTTGATGACAACTGAACCTTTCTTCAGTATCAACAGCAAGTTGGTGAGTCCAGTTGATTCTTGAATTGTCTCTTCCTTCTCTTCTTGAACTAGGAGAGGTTTAGATTGGATATCAGGAAAAATGTCCTCACTGAAAGGGTTGCCAAGCACTGGACCAGGCTGCCCAGGGTCCTGGTGGAGTCCCCATCCCTGGAGGGATTTAAAAGCTGTGTAGATGTGGCACTTGGGGACATGGGTTAGTGCTTGGCAGTGCTGGGTTAATGGCTGGACTTAGATGATCTTAGAGGGGTTTTCCAACCTAAATGATTTATGATTCTATAAACATTTGTAGTAAAAGGTTCCCTGAGAAGGGTTAGTGATTTATGTAGGGTCCAGATTCAGTGCTGGTTTATTTTGTAAGCCTCAGGTAATTAGGCTGATCCCTAAAATCTCCATTTCCTTCATCTGCTCCTGTAGAACTGGGAAATTTTTCCCTGTAACCAGCCACAGACTGTTGCTGAGTGCAGGGAGGAGTGGAACCCCAACCGATGCCAAGTTTCAGCTGGCATCCCTGGAACGAGACTCTCTCTCACACCTTGCCACAGTCTCCTGTAACATCAGCAATCTGTTCCTATTTTCCCAGCAGATTATTTTCAGCGTGGTGTTATTGTAGAGCTCAGTGAGACACGTGTAGGACATCACTTGTGTCTGTGCTGCTGCTGGAAGCAGCTCCTGATGGCAGCCCAGCCGTGGTTTGGCCAAAGCCACGGTGCTGCTCTGACCCAAGGGGTCGAGACAAGTCAACAGGCTTTTACATTGTGCTTATGTATTAAATTTTAAAAGTAGAGCCCTGCTTGCAGAGGTGGAAACAAGGAGAGGGTGAAGCATCCAGTGAAATATCTGTCTCAGAGCCATCCAACCTCTGGAGAGCAGTAAAACATGTCCTGTGTTTACATACCCTGAAGAGAAAGTGTCACTCTCTGCTTTTCCTGCTTGAGGTCTCTCATCTTTATAATTGTGGGATTCATCTCTAGATACAAATATGCAGGGTCAAATTGTTTCTCCCTCCCTGTAAAGGTGGTGCAGGGAGGAATAAGTCCCTCCCCACTGGGAGGACAGGACAGGGTCCTGCACACACTGCAGCCAGTGCTTTCAAAGTAAATGCCTTTAATTAGTCTCCTGAATGCAGTTTGGAGTTGATGTGTGGTTCGTGCTTGTCCCCCAGCTGAAGAAAACACTAATAATGATTGTAGTGAGTCTGTAGCATTTTGAAGGAAATAATTATTATCGAATATTTCTTCTCTGGGATATTTTTATGATCAAGGTAATGATTTTACGGTTAGGGCCACGCTTCGAGATGGACTTTTAAAATCCAAGGAAATAATTGCATGTCTAAAGGAGAAAAAGGCTTCCTAATGAACTTTTTAGATGTGCTGAAATTTTTAATGGCTATTTAAACATCATTTTTGAGTGATGTAAATGTGCTTTTGGATCTCACAAATCTGTTAATGTCCATAACAAGTGCACTGGGTAATTTCTCTTTGTACTGTGGGCATTTTTGGTTGAAACTGGAGGGGAAGATGTGTTATCTGTGAAAGACTACGCCTTTGGGCTTCCATTCTGGTGGTATCAGCTGGAACAAATAAGCTGAGAATGCACTTACTGCTTCTGCTCTGATCTCACGAACGCTCCCAGAAACAGTTTGTGTCAGCAGCTGATGCACAGAAAACCTTGCACGGGTATTTTTTCTCCTAAGAGAATAATTTTTATGAGCTCCAGTGGAGTTCCCTTTCAGTTCTTTCATTCCACAAACCTCCAAAGCGTTTGCTGCAGGTAGAGGGTAGTGGCTTGTCCTTGTCGGGAATTTGCGAAGGCGGCGCTTCCAACTCGGATTTCCGCTGTCCCTCTTCATAGACTGGGAGAAGTTATTTAATTTCCATGCCTTGGGCTATAGTCACTGTCCTGGAAGAGTGAGCACAGCAGATATTTCACTGAACATTAGGTAGAGTGAAAGCAGTAGTGGCTTTGTGGCACCTGCTGCTTCCTACCCGAGATTGGCCTCGCGTCCGAGCACGAGGGCGTGCGTGTGGAGAGCTGTGTGTCTCTGCTGGGTAATTGGGCAGAAAGGGATGCTTTAGCCTTTCATGGGGTGGTTTGCAAATGTGCTTTGCCCCTTCACTGCCACCAGAAAAAGCTGCTCCAGGTCCTGAGCCCTCTGTTTCAAGTGCAGAGCATCCCTGTCCTTCAGGCTGCCTTCACGGCTTATAGCAAACGGCCAACTTAGTCTGCAAAATAAACTCCCAAGTTGTGTCAAAAGGCCTGTTTCCCACTGGTGCTGGTCTTCATTTCTCACCAAAATCAATGGAAAATGGGCTCTTTGCACCACTGGACCCTTCTAGATTTGTGAAGTCTTCCCATATCGCTCAGGTTGTCGTTGCTGCACGGCTCAGGAATGAAAGCTCCTCCTTCCTTTGCCTCACTCAAATCCGCTCCCTCAAATATTTATTTTCGTGACATGGGCTTCCTTACCGTATTTATTTTAATTTTGTGTGTAGGAAAAAAGGAGCAGTGAGGGAGAGGAGGCAAAAGGTTTCTATTGTTTGAAATTCACCACAGCCCACTCGCTCCCTTCAGGGCCCCTCGCGGTGCTTGTGTTTGGTTTTCATTTGTTTCCTCCCGTTATCAGCATCCCTTAAGAAAGATATTTTCTAGAGAACTGTTCTTCTTTGATAACCTGGGGATATTTTTATATTTGAATTATAAGCCTGGGCATCTTTAAACAATCTGCATGAAGTCTCTAATAGCTGTAAATGCTCCCTTCCTTCCCTCTTCCACCCCACTCCGCTGGGATGAGGTTTTGTCACTTCCAGACTTGTCTTAAAAATTTACAGACAAAAGGGAAGATGATGACAAAACACAGCTTTTGTGTTTATAGATACTAGTAATGGCTGGATGCAGTATTGTTTCTTTGGACTGCCCTGTCACAGCAGATAAACAAAGTGTGGGAAAAGAAAATTGTGGGAGAACTTGGGATGCCAGATCTGTGATTGGTTTAAGCTGATACCAAGTTCAGTGGTGTTATGCTGTTTGATGTTGCCAAAGGGGCCCCTGCTATGTCCTCAAAAATATTTATCTGAGCAAAATATGTGCTGGTTTTTTTCCTCTCTCTCTCTAGAATAATATTTACAAGTTTTTATGTTAAGTCAGTACTTAAAGGGGGCTTATCAGAAGAGGGAGAATGACTTTTTGCATGGATAGGTAGTGACAGGACAAGAGGAATGGCTTCCCACTGCCAGAGGGCAGGGTTTGATGGGATATTGGGAAGAAATTGTTCCCTGTGAGGGTGGGGAGGCCCTGGCACAGGTTGCCCAGAGAAGCTGTGGCTGCCCCAGCCCTGGAAGTGTCCAAGGCCAGGTTGGATGGGGCTTGGAGCAACCTGGGCTAGTGGAAGGGCGTGGAACTGGATAATCTGTAAGGTCCCTTCCAGCAGAAACCATTCTATCTTTCTATGAATCTGAAAGAATTGCAATTTGTACTCTTCTCAACTTTAGTTCTTCATGCTTAGCAAACCTGTAAATGAAAAGCCTAAAATGAAAACACGTTTACACACAACAGTTCACATCCCTGGAAGAAATGTTCTTAAGTAATTTCTCTGAATCAATAGCAGGAATTAAGAAGACAAAGTGCAGCACTCTGTATTTTTCAACGCAGCAAGGTAAGAAGGAGCTATTACCTAGGGAGACCTTCCAAAAGATTTGTTTTAATTCTTTGTGCTTTCCAATTGTAGTCTCACGGCACAGAAAATGACAAATGAACCCAAATTCTGTCCAGCCAATGCATAGTTGCTGTAATTTAGCAGTAAATCCTCCTGGTGTCCTTTGTGATTCCACTGTATTAGTAAAAATGGTGCAGATGTTCCTCAGGGCTTTCTCTGGAGTTTTTTCCTTGGACAAAATATGGGTATTTTACAGATTGAGAAACACTTCTGCAACAGAGAGTCCAACAGCCCCACGTAGTTGTGCCACACAGAACCTCAGGAGTTCAACTATTTCATCCAGAGGCTCTTCAGAACCATTTCAAATGTATCTCCAGCAAAGCTTGTGGGAAACGTTCTGCTGAACTCAATGCAACAGGATTTTACCTCGGTTTATTTTGAGCAAATATAGTTCTTACCTGAAAATTAATTATAGGGTGTTTGCTGTTAAGAGACCTGTCAGTTGTCATGGATAAGGAAGGCCTTATCTAATGCCTGCTTTCAGCAGGAGAAAGACGTGCACTAAATTAAATGGGCTTTGACAGAGGCTCTAAATTAGCTCAGGCTTTCCTGTGAACCGTGAAAAGACAAGTACTTATGGACAAATAAATACTGGAGCAGCTCTGGGTGGTTATCTGAGACAAAACCAAAAGGACAAGAAGGTGCAGGTGTGTAGGAGGCTGTGTGTAAAATGTAAGTGCTGACATCAGTTGGGAGTTCAGGTTGTTGATCCAGTGGAAACCACTGTGGTGTGGATCCAGCAGACAGGAGCGTCCTGTGTTTCGCTCAGACTTGTCCTGACGGCTGCAGACACAGACCCAGCTTGCCCCATCCTTGCTCATGGGGCTGTCCTGAGCCCTCAGGTTGTGCTGATGTCCCAGGCTGGTGGCAGTGTGGCCACCATCCCTTTCTCACCCATTTTGAGAAAAATCTGGAGTAACAGGACAAGGATGAAGCCCAAGCCTGGACAGCCCTGGTGGGGATGCTGGTTTTGGTTGGTCATTGATGTAGAGGAAAGTCTCAGGTGGCAAGACAGGGTGCTGGGTGGAGTTAAATCAGGGTTGTCCCCCTGCCTTCTCCTCCCTGAGCCCCAGGGACCATCAGGGGTGTTGAGTGAGACATTGACTTTGACCTAAGGGTATATTTTAATGGAGATTAATGTTACAAAGCAGGAAGCTCTGACCTTCCTGTTACCTGTTTATGCAACAGAAAGGTTGTAGTCACACAAGGACACAACATCCCAGGGCCACAGGAATTATGGATTGTACTCTGAACCAGCCCATTCTTCAAGTGATGAGAAGGTGCCCCTGAGTGATGTCCCTGAATTCGGGGAGGGCTGTGCTCTGAGCACTAAAACCTGGCAGTATTTATAAACCTCCCTGTGTTTTCCTGAAATAGCCTAATGGCCAGGACTGCATATATGAGATCATTTTAATAATCCCAGTCTCTGCCTCATTGCATGGGGAGCATTATTAAAAAGGTAATAAACTGCTACAAAGACGTGCGAGAGAAATAGAAATAATTTGATAAATAACGCAATTGCCCGGAATCATTTACATTTGCAGTCGAGTTCTGGCGTGAGGCAAAGTTGCTGTTAGGCTGAAAATTGCTCCAGATATTTCTGCCTAGGAACTATGGGAAAAGAGTGAACAAATGCACTGCTGAGACTGCAGTCAGGGCTGCCTGGTGCCTTTGCTTTCTTCTCTGCTTCCAAACCCCCCAGCCCAAGCAAGGCAGCAGAGGATGAACAATAGGCCATTCATCATGTCTGCTGAAATACACTGTTTTTCACAGGTACATTTAACCCAAATCCTCTCTCAGAAGACGGATTATCTCTTAGAAGAACTCTGGCACCAGTGTCTCTTTTCAATAGCCACGTCAACCACTGCCACAAAGGCTGTACATGGAGGGATCAATGGCAGTTTTATCTCAAATTGCACTCAGTGTGTGTTTCTTCCAACTGACATTCATTTAAATGCTTGCTCTAAGACATCTTTTCTCCCTGTAATAGAAAAAGGATCGGACATCCTAAGCATTGTTTTGTGGAGGAAAAAATATTTAAAATATTCACTTGGCTAAGCATGAAATGTTTCAGATGCGTGTGTTTAATCAAGAGTGAAAGGAAGGGTAGTTATGCTTGTATGTCATAAATTAAAATGCTAAAATGATCAGATAGGAAACAAAATACCTTATTGCATTGCAGCAGTGCTAATGAAACCGTTTGAGAGGGGGGGAAAAAGAGTAACTTGGTAATTATGAGGAAGAAACACTGGGCTCTAATCTGCAGCGCCACGGTTGTGCCGCGTCCCCCGGGACCAGAGCCGTCCTCGTCGCACGCACAACCTGCCTCGTGCTCTGCATTTGTAGTCCATTCATATTCCACATGTTTCCACCTGCTGAACAGAAAAATAGAGGGCAAGCTGAGAGGAAAACATTGAGGGATACCTGCCGTGCCATCTGTCCGTGCGGATCTCCTGCCGGCGCTGGGTGCGCCTTAGGAGCTGGGAAATGATTCCCAGTGAAAAGGGGAGTGCGTGGACCTGCTCCTCACCTTGCACAAGGGTTTCACCAGGCACCTGAGAGGTGCAGGGGAGGTTCAACAACCCCTGGCTCTGCAGTGCTTTGGTTCCTGGAGCCACACAGATTTTCTTGTAATTAAACAATGGAATAAGACTCTGAAATTGGTGCTAAAAGTCTGGGATTTATAAGCAAACAGTCTGTCAGAGCCTGAAGTCAGTCCAGAGCAGGATTACAGCAGGTCATAGGCATGTGCTGGATGATGAAAGTGATGCAGCCACACGCCCAAAGGTCAGATTTGCACAGAGCTGGGCTGCAGGTAGTTACTGATACCGAGTTTTATGATGTGCTCTGGGAGTTTGGCAGTTTTCAGTCATCGTTTATATTCCAAGTAAGGGCTTGATCTCATTTTTACACAGTTGGTGATAAAACTCTTACTGATCTCGACAGGACATATTCTATCTCTAAATGCATATGTTACTGACTGAGGAATATTTATCTGCTCCTGGGAATCCTGCCCAGCAGTGGGGAATGCTGCAGTGGGCTACATGAATCAGATCTATCGTGCTCAATTCAGGGTTGGAGGTAACACAGTTGCTGATGGGAGACTTGCAGATATGGCAGATGGAGCATGAGCTGAAAAATAAGCACTAATAGATCAGACCAAAGTGATTATGCACTGCTATTTTTCCTTATACTGCTCCAGGTCTGCCTGACCTCTTCCATCCATCTCCAGCTGCTGCTGGAGACTCGGGGTGAGTTGGTATTGCTGTAGTGATCCGGGCAGAGGGATGTGCTGCTGGGGCCATGGTGGGTCCTTTCTGGGTGTCTTTGAACAGCAGAGCTCTGTGGAGCTGTAGCACACCCTGAGATATTTGTCATCCATAAAGATGAGTCTCCTTTGTGCACTTTTCAAGGTTCACACCAGCCAAATAGACAAATGCTTTAAATCCCTTCCCCTCCTGCAGAGCTGGCAGAGGGCAGGGCAGTTGTGGGCTTGCAGCATTATAGAATTCCAGAGTGGTTTGGGTGGGAAGGGATCTTAAAGTTCTTAAAGCTTAAAGTTCCACCCCCTGCCATGGGCAGGGACACCTTCCACCAGCCCAGGTTGCTCCAAGCCCCGTCCAGCCTGGCCTTGGAC
>JAWWLV010000024.1:1854008-1869870 GCA_035041135.1 Platyrinchus mystaceus | reverse complement strand
TTGGAACTGCACTGAGGTCTCCCCTCAGCCTCCTCTTGTCCAGCTGAACACACCAACTGCCCTCAATGTCCTCACACAGCTTCAAATCAAAGCCCTTCCCCATCCTCATTGCCCTCCTGGCCCAGACCTTGAAGAGGAGGATGGTGAGAGTCACTGGCACCAGCCCATGACCCCCTTGGGGACATGTTATAACACAAGTTTGTGGCCAAACCCTTGAGCAAGGCTCAACTCACAGCTTAAGTCACCTCACAGCGGCTGTGAATGAACAGCAGAGCAAGAGCCGCTGGTTCCTCGTTGGGCAGAGAAAAAAATTAGGGCAGCTGCTAAAGACAAACCCAGCAAATGGCAAAGAGTCATGTAAATGAAATAAACCACCAATAATAAAATCAAATAGCAGTGTTTGGCTCTTAGGGCTGAATGAAGTCAGTTAGGGTTTGGTCTTTTTTTTTTTTTTCATGTAAACACTTAGTGATCATAACAAATAAAACTTGTAAACATAACACAAGCGTTCAGCTTCATTAAATTTGCAGCAGACAATTAATTTTTTTTCAGGCAATTCAAAGGTTCTTCTGTAGTACTGACTTAGTTTAATTGAACATATTACCACAAGCAGACAATAAGAAATATATTGAAGATATCCATCTGGCTCGCACTGCAAACCCTGTGCATTTCCTTTTCTGAGCCTGTCACAGCCCTTACTAATTGCCTCATTTTGGCTCTTTTACAATCAGTGTGATTTAGCCATTAACATGATAAAAGTCATCTTGGTGAAGAGCTTGATATTAAAAAGCATAGATCTCCTGCCTTTCTGTCTTGCCAATTTTGGACTAATCTCCAGCATTATTAGAGCGATATTTTTAAAAGCAGAAATACAAATATATTGACTCCTACAGAGCAGCTCTTGCAGGTGCTTTGTCTGGTTCTGATGTAGAGAGTGCCAGTTGGAGTGAAAGATTTGCTCTAAATCATGGAAAAAGCAGCAGATTCCTCCCCCCACTTCTCTCCCATCACCTTTTCCTTTCTCCTCTGTGTCCCTCCAACCCCCAGACAACCTTCAGACACATTAAGAGTCTCAAAACTGATAATTGCCTGGGTAAATAATGAAGTCAGCACTATAGCAAATAGCTGATGCTTATAGATGTCTCTTATTCGGCACATAATGTGGAAAAAATATATATTTTTTAGATAAATTTCGATTTTATCTGTATAACCTGTAGAGGGGAAGAAAAATCCTATTTTTGTTCTGTATTTTTATCTTAAACCCACAACATATTGGAGGAGGGTGAAGCATTATTGCAATCTCTTCTGCCAGGAAAAATAAAAGGTTGGAATAATTCCTTTAAAAGCTCAGCTCTTTTGGCTTAGGAATTTTCTTGACCTCTCCCCAAAAAATGAAAAGGTGCAGGAGTTCTCCATCATCAATAAAAGATTGGATTGTTTAGCTCATCATTGAAGATCAGATCCATACATCAGCTGAAAGAGGAGGCGACCTATAGGTTAAACACAGACTCTTAATGAGACGAAAGCAGGTTAATTAACACTTTTCATCAACTCGCTCCAATTTGTTTTCGCGTGATCCATTTCAGGAAGGTTGAAGTATTTTTCAGGTTTTGAAGGCAAATGTGAAAAGCCAACACAGTTAAAACTGAACCACAGATTTAAATCAGGGTAAACACAGTGCATTTGATTGTAAGTGAGTGTGTTTGTGTGTGTGATTGGATGTAAAATGTAAGTAACAACCTGTGCAGGGCCAGGAGTTGGACTCAATCCTTGTGGGTCCCTTCCAGCTCAGGATATCCTGGTTCTGTGACCTCTCCCATGCCCAGCTGTGGCAGTTGATGATGCTGCTGGTTCCACACACATCCTGTTTAGGATAAATGAATCCACCTGGGCTCGGAAATGAGGGGTCACATCTCGGTTCCTGCAGCTTTGTATGTCTCAGTAGAGCTACACAGATTTCAGGCAGTGGAAGATCTGTCTGCTTGAGCTTTTGGTTTCATGGAGCTCTTTTGGTTCCTAGAAAATGAAACATGACAGTTGCACTTGACATTTTAAGTTGTGCTTAACGTTAGATGGAATGTAATCCCGTGTCTCGTCTTTGCTGAAGAAGATCCTGCACTGTAAGTCTGCTGACATTAGGAGTTAAGTCTGCTGACGTTGTGGGTTTGGTCCTCATCCTCACAGCTTGTCCTTTCTCAAAGCATGCAGTGGGATGAACTTCCAGACACGAGTTTTGTGGGAATTCCACAAATATTGGATAAATTAGGGCCATACTCTAAGAGTAAACAATATAACAGAGAAAACTGAGGTCATTGTAGCTCGTGGGGCTGGTGTGGAAAGTGGGAGAAGGTCTCCCTAGAGCCACTTCTCTCCATACCAAATTCAGCCTGACTGGGAGAGGGGCAGGGATAACGATGATCTAAACAGGATTGCACTGGGGCAGTGACTGCTGCTCTCTGTTTCAGGTAAGGATGAGGGAAGCAGTGTGGGAGAGTAGAGAGGGAAAGTGAACTTTATATCCTTGAAAGCAGTGACTGGGAACAGACTGGCCTGAGGGCTGTGCTTGTAACATCAAAGGCACAGAGGAAGTGTTGAGAGAGCACATTTTGTGTCGTAGGAGGAGGCAGTGTGAGAGTGTTGAAGACAAGAATCTGGGACAGCACTTGGGGAAATACCAGGCCTTTGGTGTGTTTTCTCAGAAGCATTTTTGGAAGCAGCTCGGTGGAGTCAAAAACATCCGAGGGTTTGAGCTGTTGTGGCTTTTCCTCCCCGGGCCTGGCTGGAGTACAAACAGGTTACTCAGAGGTGCTCAGCAGGTAACAGTGGCCAGGTGGCACAGGAATGCAGGCTAGGAGGGATGGGTTTGACACATCAGGGGGTATCTGCAGCACTGCTGAGCAATGGTGAGGTGGTGGTGCAATATTAGGGACTCCTGTGACGTTATCTGCCCTTCTTTTAAAGCAATTTTAAACCCAACAAAGTTAATATGAAACTACAGGCTCTTGTCTTTATCCCGATGGCAGAGAGAACGTAACTGGGATAGGTTCAGTTCTAGGTGTCCTGTATCACTGTACCCCAGCCAGTCATTTGGGAATATGACAGGAATACAAATATTCATGGCTCAAAAGCAGGTTGACTTTGAAATACAAATAATTTTGTCACTGAATTGACTTGCCATGGTTGGGTTTCCTCTGTCTTTGTCTGTCACACACACACACACATGGAATATGATTTTTGCTTTCATTGTGTTTGAAGGTTTTTAAGTGGATCATGAAGAGCTAGTGATGCAATTTGTAGGTTTTATACTGTTTTCTTCCAGCCTCATTGTGAATATATCTGTTTCTTTAGGAAGTCAGCAGTGAATATTTGAGTTCCTTTCATGTTTTAAGTGCACAGCATGAAGTCTCTGTAAAGACTGTTTAGTCCTGGTAACTAAACTGTGTGGTGCAGTTGACAGTGACCATAATTCCTGCAGCAGAGAGCCAGGAGTGGAAGTGTCTGGGAGGAATGTTGCAGACCATGGCTGAGCCCTGGCAAAGCTCTGTGCTCAGGGCCAAGCTCAACCATCACTGGAAGCAGGCTGAGAGGAGAGATGGGGCTGACACACTGCTCCTCCACTGCTCTGTGTGTGTCTTTGCAAGCTGGACCTTGATTCTGGGTTTGAAATGATTTACATAAGAAAAACCGGTGTCTGATTTGAGGTAAAATGCCGTGGAACAGGAGAAATGGCATGGACACTTTTTAATGATGCTCTGAGTTGAAGATTTATTCAGTAGAGTAGGAGCTGCGGATTTTGAGCAAGTTATAATGAGGGGATGGTCTTATAAGTTGTTATTTTCCTTTCAGCTGTGATCCTGCCTCTATCCTGCCCCTTCCATAACATCATAACCAGGGCTCAACCAGCCAGACAGCAAAGCAGCAACACGGCCCTTGGAAGGAGGGTTTGAATCCTCTGTGTGTCACTAATTAATTGGAACCAGTCACTTCCTTGCAAGGGAGCACAGGGCATTGAGAGACCAGCTCACCTTCCCCAGGATACAAATTAGACCTTTGCAGCCCAGGAAGTTTTGTCTCAGTGTTTGTTTTGCTGGTTCTGGTCCTCCTGTCACTTGATTTGTTCAGTAATAGGTGTTTGGGCGTCAGACGTGCTCGTGGCAGTGTGCAGGTCCCAACGGGGATTCAAGAAAAAGTTAATCTTAAATAAAAATATCTGCTGTGCACAGTGGTATAGGAAGACAAAACTGTTTATAATGAAGGTCTGATCCATTTTATAGGCTGGGCAAATAAGGCAGCAGAGACTTTTAATGACTTTCTCTCAAGGTCAGACAGAAAGTGAGAAGGAGAATTTGTTTTATTCCAAATTATTCTGTGCCTAGGCTGGAACAACCTTCCTCTTTGCTCTGCACTCTTCCTCCTCTTTTGCTTATCTCATTACCTTTTCATGGGAATTCTGTTAAGCTTAATTGTTCACATTTGGTTGTGATTCAAAGTCTGAATGTTCAAACTGGTGTTTGAGGGGCTGGCTCCCCTGCTGTGCTCTCCTAGCAGGAGCCATGGGCAGCCTAGATGCAATTCCTCTGGGAATACTGATAAAAAGTGCTAAAATCACTCCCTCACTCTTGCTTTCCATGCCTCCCTGTTGCCTGACTCAGTTCTTTGGATAATCCCGAGGTTTGCAGCTGGGTTTGTATATGTGTTGTTGCGCTTCCTTCATATGACTTTAATTTACAGGTATTTTTTGATAATGTATATTTTCCACAAGCTGTAATGTAACAGTAAAACAAAATAGTTAAAAAGTAGTAAAAACTTGCCCTCTTTTCTGAGGTATCAGTAGGTGCTCCTCTCCACTTCCCTTTCCAGATGCAAATGGCACGTGGGAGGATGAATGTGTCCTGTGCCGCTTGATAAATGACCTGTACCCCAAGTCTGGCTTATCCCAAGGCATTGATGACACTTGCAGGCCTTGATCCGTGTGATATTAAGGATGGTTAAGCTATGGATCATTCACTGGGAAGGTGGAAAGTCCAGCTAGGGATTTTCAGGCTGTTCCATGAGTTTGACAGCTCAAGAGGCATCTGCTCCTAATGACTCTCAATTTGGGATTTCTTCTTGCATGTCAGCTAATCCTGACATCCTGGTCCTGGTGGGCAGGGTGTGGAACACAGACATACCATTTATGTAGAAAAGACCTAAAATACATATTTGTACCTTAAAAATGTGCCAGTCACTCCCTAATTTTGCAGTTTGAGTGCCTGGGTATCAGATCGTTGCTGCTCTGATGCTTTCTGAAACCTTTTGATTTATGCTCGTTGCTGTTCAAAACGTGAAAAAGCACCATAAATGAACCATCTCAGCAGGCTGAACTCTTCCAGGGGGGCAAAAATGTGGCTGGGCACTGTGTCCACGGGCAGCATCTCGTTGGCACAACGACCCGTGGTTTGTGGGCCAAGGAGAACAGTGATTGATCCCCGGGCGACTTGCAATTTGTCAGAGATTAGATATGATTCCTCCCGTATCTGATTAACCTTCTCTGGAAGATGGCCATCATTTCTGCAGTGACAGTAGATGATTCCATACTTGAAAAGACGGATATCAGCTGGTTGCAATCAATAGCCCACGAAAGGTGACACCGTGAATTCTCTGGGTTATCTGTAAAACGTGTCACAGGCGTCGAATCGTTTGTCAAATGGAGCCATTTCATCCGAGGCACCTCTGAAGTGACTTTTATTTGAGCCTGAAAGGCCAAGAGCTGGAGAAGGGAAGTCTGGGGGTTCGTGGCGCAATCAGGAGCTTGTTGGGTGCTGCTGGAAAGAGCAAGCACAAATTTCT
Organism: Platyrinchus mystaceus; assembly: GCA_035041135.1. Lineage (NCBI taxonomy): Eukaryota > Metazoa > Chordata > Aves > Passeriformes > Tyrannidae > Platyrinchus > Platyrinchus mystaceus. The sequence continues at coordinate 1,864,041 of JAWWLV010000024.1, read as the reverse complement.
GCAAGTGACAAGTTTGATTGTCATTTCCAGCCCCCATTACACATGATTTTCTTTGTGACAATTGCATGGAGAGAGCTTGATTTGATCAGATTGCATTGCACTGGGGAAAATGGAGGTTAAAGTGGACTATTGTGCCCTCTCGTCATACAAGTAACACTCTCTGCACTCTCGGTGGAGTGGATATATTTTCATATATTTTGTCTTTGAATTTGCTCTAATGGCACATCCCTCCCCAGTATCCTTCCATGCAATTTCATTCTTAATGTGTTTTCAGATTTAAATTAACCTTCATTTATTATTCAGCCACACCGAGAATGCAGATTGGAGTGTGCAGAAATGCAATCCCCTGATTGACTGCCTGGTCCCTGCCTGGGCCATGGGAGGCATTAATTCCTGGGAGGAGGATTCTTACATCAAGTTTAGACAGTTTTCAATCCGTGGGCAGCTTTTTTTTCAATATCAGTGTAAGAAATATGTTAATAGCTTGTACCTTGACTGCAGTTCAGCTCTGAATGAAGCTGAGAAGGAAACTGTTGTTGAAACAGGGAACCTAGATGGATGGATGGGACACTTAGGAGTGCAGTCCCAGGGAATAACATCCAAACTCACCTCTTCTTTCCCACCCTGACAGAAAGCAGAGGCTTCCTCAGAGAAATGGGCTCAGGCACCGAGCTGAAAATAATTGCAGTGGCTCTGATAGAGCAAGATTTAAGCCAAGTAAACTGCAAGATAAAGATCCTCCTTCAGGAGAGCAATTTTAGCATGTCCTAAATGCCCAGCTCAGCTGTGTGTGTTGCTGGGTTGGAGTCACTGCTCTTCCTGGGGAGGTCAAATTTTCATCCCTCCCTTCCTTAATCCCTGTTAAATACAAGGCCATGTCTCACTGCCTTTATTGCTGAAGATCAGTGCTGTCTGGTTACATGGAAAGATCTGGAGTACTAATCACACACATTGCTAAAATCAGAGCTAAGTGACTTTAGTCCCAGGCCTAAAGTCCCTTTTCTAAACTGATAGTGTCCTTTTAATAGGATTATATTTTATTAGGCTGAGCCACCGTCGTACACAGCAGAGGGTACTGTAAGTGCTGTGGAATTTCCTCTAAGAACTGTCCTTAAAAATCAGTTACTTGTCTGGTACATGTGTAACAGCTGATTATGTGAAAAAGAGGAGAGAGATTGGCATAAAAGCCATGTCCCTGTTCCTGAAATTCTGTGTGTGACTCATCACAGTTCACATCTGTGATATTTTCGAGTCCAAATATTGTAAATATTTACCTTTCCTCCCTTTCTTTTTGGTCTCAATTGTGCCCCATAAAATACTCAGTCTGCTAAGATAGCTGTAGTTTGCTCTGCTCTCGTATTATTATTATTATTATTATTATTATTATTATTATTATTATTATTATAATATTTATTGCTTTTTCATCTCTTCAGTTCAGGGGTGCATTTTCCTCTTTTCTGCAGATCTCTCAGTGTCTGATGGTGCCCAGAGCACTCAGAGCTCCCAGAAGTTTCACTAGTCAAGTCTCAGATGCTTTTGACTTTATGGTCTTGGCTAAATGTTTCATTCACAGAGACAAAAACATTAGAGCACAATTGAGTGTTTTCATGTACTGGACTTGGATTCTTTGGTTGCTCATAGAAACCATCTGACTCTACCTCCAAGATTGATTTTTATTATCTCCAGACACGATTTGCCTTGGAATCAATACAGTAATGTAAAATGTCATTGCAAATAGAGGACATTGATCTGCAATGCATTTATTAACTCCTGCTGATAAAAGGCAAAATGGAAATGGTAAACATGCTGGTATTCCAAAAAATCTACAGGAAAAAACACAGTTTCAACACTTGCACAGGAAACAAGATTTATCTCTGATACAGGTAAGGTAAACCTTCATTATTGCAAGTTTGCACAGTTACCCCTGGTTTGTGGTACAGTGAGAACAGTGATTGATCCTTGCAATTTATCCAAGAAAAAGGTTTACTTCCCAAACCTTGTACAGGAAATGGCTTATGCAGATCAGGAGAAAATGTGTCTGTATCTTTAACACTCATTTAAGAGAATTAGGTAATTAGATAGTTAATCAAGCTGGAAACTGCTGCTTATCTGCCCAGATGCACATAAGGAATATCAGCAGAGTGATGGAAGTGGAGCCCCAGGAAAAGCAGCACCGTTTTCCCTGGAATTGGCTGCAGCCTGTGCTTGGCATCACCTGCCTTTGTCTCAGTGCCTTGTTTGAAGCATCTGGTAATTGAACATAAACTCCTGCACTTGAGCACTGATGCTTGAACCTGGAATTACCTTGTCAGCCACCCTGGCTTTCATTAAACACCCAGCAGATGCCCTGGCGTGCTCCGAGCATGGATGGAGCTGCAGAGTCACAGCCTGGTGGGCTGGAGTGGCTTTGGCTCTGGGGGCTCCCCTGGTCCAGCTGGAATAAATGTCCTCCCTCCCCATCCTGGAGGGGCCACTCTGGCCAGGACACATCCAAGCTGCTCAGCTCTTTAACTCCGAGGATAATAGGTGGGATATGAATATTTCTGATGTACTTGAAGAAAATATCCATCACCAAAAACAAACACTGCTGGGTTTTGGGGGTTTTTTTCCCATTTAAAGCTCCAAACTGTTTTTTTCTGTCCATAACCAATAAACAAAGCCATGAGTATTTACAACAGACTTTTCCTACTTAGGCAAAAGAGTAAAAGGGAGAGGGACCCCAGAACTCAATACAGGTCAGAGGTTGGACTCGATGATCTTGGAGGTCTTTTCCAACCTTAAGGAATCCCTGGTTCTATAGGATCTTTTTACAAAATTCCCATTAGCTTGCATTAACCAAATCTAGCAGCATGAAAGCACAAACTTGACTGAAGTGAAGGCAAGGTTGGAAGAGGAGAGGAAGGAATAAGTCTTTGCAAGATCTCGGAAAATTTCCCTTAGAAGTAGAACAGTGTGAAGGAAGCATTAATTTGGGGGGGAGATGAGTTCTGATTTCTTCAGGTTTTTTATGCTGGATAAATATGTCAAAACCTGAGCATTCCCTTCTCTTCCCTCTCCTCTGACCTCCCCTGTGCTGGGATGGATGTCTAAATAAGCATTTAGGTATCAGCTGCACAGAGTTCAGCAAGCAGCTTTGGAAATGCTTACATTATCTCTTTTTTTTTTTAATCTGTCTGTGAATGTTCAATTCCACTGACTTGAGGCCAACAAGAGGAGCTGTATCTCCTGAGCATGTTACAGCTCAGCCTTTTATTGTAGTGAAATGCTCTGTATTCCTTCAGCAGCCAGGGCTGGCAAAGCACATCTCATTGTTTACTGAGGACTTTGATATCCTTCACTGGAAGGCACTGTGGTTATTGCCATCACTAAATCCATGCCCTGTGGAGCAGAGCCAGGTTGGACAGGGGCACGTTTGGAAATGGGATCCAAGTAGCCACTTAACAGAGGCAGGTCTGAAAAATACCCTCTGGTCAGTGGAAATCTTGCTGATGGGCACAGTATCTGTGACATGGCTTCTTGCTTTCCCTGCTCCTCTTGCATCTGTGGTGCCCAGTGACAGGACCTGGAGCTGTGTCAGGGCAGGGTCAGGTTGGATCTCAGGACAAGGTTCTTCTCCCAGAGGGTGGTTGGCACTGCCCAGGCTCCCCAGGGCAGTGGGCACAGCCCCAAGGCTGCCAGAGCTCCAGGAGGGTTTGGATGATCCTCTGGGGCACAGGGTGGGACTCTTGGGGAGGGTCCTGTGCAGGGCTGAGGGTTGGACTGGATGATCCTTGTGGGTCCCTCCCAGCTCAGCATACCCTGGGATTCTGTGATCATTCAGAAGCTCTTTGCACGCTCTGAACCGACCTATATTTTTAAGGGGGAAAAAAGCATTATCTGTGAGTGTCAGCCTCTGCTGTGTTTTCTGTCACTCCTGTCGTGGCCCTGCAGACCATGTCCCGCTGTGTCACGTCGTGCAGGTTGATGTGACACGGCACAGCCCCGTGTGCCACACGCGGCAGGCGCAGCGAGGCAGAGCCGTTTACCCTAAACAAGAGATCCCTCCTGAGGGACTCCCGATCAGTAACAGATCCATGTGGGATGGTTCCTTTGCAGATTGGATAATGGTGCCCCTCAGCCCGTGCCTGCAGTGCCTGCAGCCTTTAGGTTTGTAGCTCGGAAATGCATCCCAGCATCCCGAGAGGAGCCGGGAGATGCAGGCGGCACTAATGGCACTGACAGGCTGCTGTTTGCAGGGACAGGAGGGAAGCAATTACAGCCTTCCCACGGATGGGAAGTGCTGCTCACTCCCTTTCTTCTAGGCAAGGAAGAAAACTTTGTTAAAATCTCTTGCAGTATGAAGCAAACCTGTTTAATCAGTCGGGAATACACCAGGTTCTCTGCAACGTGCTGCAGCAATGAAGCCAAGGGAGGTAATGCAGGAAAATCGGGATGTAAGGCAGGACAGAAATAGGTAAGACAAGCTCAGATGACCTCAGTGCAGCCCCCCAGGGAGGTTGGGGCATGGCTGGGCATCCAGAGCTGTCCTGGTGTGGCCATGAGGGTTTGCTCCAGCTGAGGACCAGCCCTGAGAGCATTGAGGCTGCTCAGACCCCACAGTGACACACCACAGGATGAGCCCCCGGTGCTGCCAGAGGGGCTGGGGAGTAGTGAAAACCATGGAAAACTGCAAAGTGCCGTTTCTGGCACACAAAAAGCGTGCTCCTGAAAATGCTGGCGTGAAAGGAAGGCTGAGAGGGAGCTTTGCTGCTTCCCTGAGCCTTCAGTGACACCTACAGACAGTCACACACATCCCAGCACGGCCCTAAGCCCTGCCCGGCTCTTGAGCCTCCCAGGGATGTGCAGGAAGGGGCTCCAGGTGGACCAGGCAAGGTTTAGGTTGGATATTAGGAAAAATTCTGTATGGAAGGGTTGTCCAGCCCTGGCCCAGCTGCCCAGGGCAGTGGTGGAGTCCCCACGCCTGGAGGGGTTTAAAGCACGTGTGGATGTGTCATTTGGGGACGTGGGTTAGTGGTGGCCTTGGCAGTTGGACTTGATGATCTTAGAGGGCTTTTCCAATGTAAACAATGCCATGGTTCCATGAAACCTGTGGGCTGATTTTTGGAGGAGCCAGGCACTCAGAGTTCCTACATCTGCAGGAGCTGTGCTGAGCTGCTCTGGCCTTTAGCAAACACCCATTTCTTTATATTCTTTATATCTAGATAGAATATTAATTCTAGAAATCTATTGTAATTCTATATTCTATAATTCTAAAAAAGTATTCTAACTATATTCTAGAACATAAATACATTCTAGAATTGTATAGAATTCCAGAATACAGAATATATACCAGAGTTCTATTCAAGAATATATTCTGTATTCTACAATCCCATACAATTATATATTCTGTTCTGTATATTTATACTCTTCATTCTTTACACTCTTATAAAATAGATGAACTTCTGATGCTGAGAGGAATTTCAGTGAGTGATTCCATTCCTGAGCCCCACTGCTGGTGTGGATATTCCTGTAGCATCCTGAGCTTAGGATGCTCCGGGTCTTCTTGGATTTCAGCTGTAGCAACACCAAGTGACTGGAAAATCCTGATACATCAGGATTTTATAATGCCATAAATCTAAATAATAATTAAACATTGTTTTAGTCATGTGCATTTACACTGCTTATGCCTAACAAATTTTAAATGTATTAATCATGTAATTGTATTAATTGGTTAAGCCTCATAATACCTCCTGTGGTTAAGAGTTACTCTGGTTAGAAGTGAACCCAAAATACAGTTGAATTAAATTTGTCCAAGATAACACAGCCAAGTCCCCGAGGACTTGATCTGAAATCCATACAGACAGAGATTAAATCTTTTTCACCACCTCCTGTATGCTTTTGATAAGGTTTTTGAAAATCTTGGGAACAGCTTTGCATCCCCTGGATTTCAGGGAGTAGTTCTGTCCAGTCCATATCTTTGTTGCTGTATCTTTATTATTTTAGCAGAGGCTTAAGCAGTTGGGCAATAGTCTCTGGAAGAAGTGGTTAAGATTTTGGTGTCATGTCCCAGAGACTGAATAATGCTGGTATTATTTTAGCATGACAGTTGTGCAGAATAGATTTTTGGAATAAGCAAAAATATCTATCTCTATATGATTTTCAGACTTTTGGTCTCATTGTTAAGCAATATTTTGTCTCCTTTTCATTTCCTCTGAGGCCCTGTAGAAAAAATGACTGCATTTTTGTCAACAGAAACGAAAGAGAAACGTTAACTTTGGAGGCAGAGGGAATTCACGGGCACAGACAAGGAGCTGGAGTTTGCATAATGCGTCATGGCTCATCTTTCTGTGCCACCATTTTGCTCCTACTGCAGGACTCAAGTGAAAAATAGACCATTAAAGCAGTGGTAAAGGATCTGTGTGAGCTCCAGCTGTGAATAAGGGATTAGTCTTGAAGCTGAGGTGGAGCTGCTGCCTGTATTTAACAGGCAGAACTTGCTACGTCACAGATCCCTGGAGGTTTGGGGGCTTCCCTTTGGAAGTGTCGTGTTTAGGGCAATGCCCCTTTTTCTGCTTCATCTCCCTACAGTACTTCCTCAGTTCTAGTCCAATAGGGCAGTGACATCTTGTGTAAGACCACAGAGGTCTTAAAATGTGAGTCTGACCTCCTAATGAGCTGCACATCAGACGAAGGAGTCACCACACCCAGAGCCACCTCCCACTCCAAAACCCCTCTCTGACATCGCTACAGCACTTGGGGCAGGGTTTTGGTGTCCATGGTGTCAAAGGTTTGGTTTGCATCCCTCATTATTCATATTTATTCTTTGTGGGGACTCCCCTGGCTCAAAGAAAACAGCCTGGCTTTGAAATGTCAAACCACAGAGACCGTGGCCATTGTTCTACACTGCAATAAAAATCAGGTACAACAGTAACCTCAGCCAATTCTTTCCCTTTCCAGGTGTGAGCAGATACCACTCATGTTTTGATATCCCCTTCTTTGTTCTAGTTGTGGAGATTTTACACTGAGAGAGTTTTCTTGAGGCAACATTTAATATAGGAACAAGAGAATAGTTTTTTGATAAGCGTGGTGAACAGTGTGTGACTGTGAAACAGCCCTTTGAAGTAAGAAGATTCAGAGAAGAGAATCTCTGACCTCCAAGCTCCCTCAAAAATTTTAACCAAGCCTTTCAGATCTGCTGCACTCTTTTCCAGCCCTCTCTTTTCGTCCTTCTTCATCAGGATGGTGGCTGGAAGAGGATTCTGGAGGGTTTGTTAACAGTGTTTCAATCCAACAACTGGAGAAAGGTATTGGAGGATAAAAGCAAAGATGGGATAGTTCACTTGTTGCATTAAGGACCTTCCTAAGTGATCACTGCAGCTGTGGGAGACTGCTTGGGATCTCTCTCAGCTCTACATGTTCCTCAGGAGAACCAGATCAAGGCTCTTCTTTCCCCTTTCTTTGTTGCTTGTAGATCCGACCCGGGTCATGGTGTCACCTTTCAGCATGGATGTCACGGTTGGAGAAAGCATTGTCCTGCCTTGCCAGGTCTCTCACGACCACTCCCTGGATATCATGTTTACCTGGTCATTTAATGGGCACCTGATAGACTTTGAAAAGGATGGGGATCACTTTGAACGAGTTGGAGGGGTAAGTATTAACTCTAAAGCAATCTCCTCACTGCACTAAGAGCAGGTAACAACAGAAAAGGGCTACTGAGAGAAGGAATGGACTTGGCTAAGTTAGTCCTGGAGGGATTTAAAAGCCATGTGGCACTTGGGGACATGTTCAGTGGTGGCCTTGGCAGTGCTGGATTAACGATTGGACTCGATCTTAAGGGGCCTTTCTATCCTAAATGATTCCATGTTTCTGTGTTGTCTTCTGTTCACAGACTGAGATGAACATTGCCAGTGGATTAGCTCATTAGAGCTGGTGCAGAGTTGTTATGACTTCCTTAATGACATGACAAATCTGCTCAAATGAACAATGGGATGGATGTCAGGAGAGCTAAAATATGTTTTCTCATTGCAAAAAACTGCCTCCTCCTTCAAGGAAGAAATCCATAATAGGTTTTCTCTATCTGAAAGAGTAAAATAAATGTAAACTGTAACAATTGTAGAACTTTGTATTTATAGAGAAAATAGCAGGAAATCAGACAATATCCTCGAAAATGCTCAGGCAGGGTTCGTTGCCATGTTTATCTGTCTCTGTCTGTGTCCTCCTCTTGTGACCTCATGCTTAGAATAACTATTTTTTCCTCTACACAAAATAACCTGCAGAGTATTGCAAACATCCCCCACCCCTTGGAGGTGACATTTCTTCTCAGTCTTATCTGTGCAGGTTTCCTGGCAATGCCACGTTGGTACCTCTGGGTTGTTTGGTTGACTGTTTTCTTTATGGGAAACACAGTCAGTCCCCACTGGCAGTGTAAACTTCTGCAGTGCCCAGAAAAATTGTTTATTAGAAGGTTGAAAAGTTCATGTTCATGGAAATCTGATAGACAGGAGAAGGACAAGTGGGAAATGATGGTTGGACAGTCCATTAAACACAGCCCTGGCCATGGCTGCTGCTCAGGTGGCAGATGGGGGAAGAAAAGGTAGGAAGGTAGAAATTGCTGACCTTCATTAGGAGAGGAGAGAATTTTCTTGGGACATTTGGTGTTTTGTGCCTCTGCAGGAACATTTAGGATCAGAGCATCCTCAGCAGGGCAAAGGTGCCCTGATGGTCCATATCTGCTTGGCTTTCTCTGCTCTTACCTCACTTTTGAAGGGTGGGTTGTTAAGTTAAAATAAAGCTACTTTTCTAGCAGTTTTAGATTTCCTGAAGATGTTGAGGCATAAATTTTGGGATCTGGAGAAGGCCAGTGCTCAACGAGATCCCTCAGGGTGCCATCTCTAATGACAGGGGGTTCACACAAGGAGGTGACACATCTGTCAGACCTGCCCCAGCTTCTCATGCCAGTTTTATGACTCAAAATAATTCCCAAATAATTTTAAGTAAGAAAAGCAGTGATTTCACAGACCATGTCTGAAAGATGGGGCAAAACGTGCTTTGTTTGTAACTCTAACATTTTCCTTTGCAGTACAGAGTTCATCTCGTTTACCCTGCTTAGGCAGGGCTTGGGTTATTTAAATTCTAATTTATCCTTCCTGATGATTTTTGTTTTCACTTTTATTGGGTGAAAGGAGCCAGACAAATGAGGAAAAAAAGGCAACATTTTCATCAAGGGTTTTTCCTGTGTCTCTAAAGGAGGCTCAACAGAGCTGTGGACTCAGGCAGAGTGACAGTCTATATTTACATTTTTCAGGGGTTAAATTTAATGCTGAAAGGAAAAGAAAATAATATTTCCAAGCCTTAAAAGCTGCCCTTACAGACTGATGCCCAGGGTGCACATCAGCAGTGATGTCTTCTTGGGGTGACTGCACCCACTTGGCCTGCAAAGCTGAAATTACAAACTTGATTAATATTTCTCAGTCAAAAAGCCAAAATCACAAGGTTACCCTGAGATTTCCAGTGGACCCAGTGCTTTGTGTCTTGGAGAAAAATTTAGAGAGCGTTTTCAGCTTCTGATACACAGTGAAACCTAATTAGTTCTATTCAATAGTTAATCAGACGTGCACTTGGCATTTGGAAAACAAATTACTGCTGTTAGGTGATGCACGATTTCCTGGGAGAGCGCTGTTCTCATGATCTTTAGCACAAAAACATGGGGCAATCAGAATTCTGCCTGCAAGACAAAGCCAGGAAATTATTGCAGATGCCTTAGAACTCGGGCTGGGTTTCACTTGTGGAAGGAAGGGAGACACAACTTGGGCATCAGAACACCAGAGAGGGTGTAAATGGAATATCCAGAGAGATGTGAACCTGCCCTGTGTAAGGTTTGTCACGTTGTTTTAATGATCACAGAATCCCAGGATAGGCTGAATTGGAAGGGACTCACAGGGATCATCAAATCCAACCCTCAGCCCTGCACAGGACCCTCCCCAAGAGTCACCCCATGTGCCCCAGAGGATCAGCCAAACCCTCCTGGAGCTCTGGCAGCCTTGGGGCTGTGCCC
>JAWWLV010000024.1:1841879-1853908 GCA_035041135.1 Platyrinchus mystaceus | reverse complement strand
CACAGCTCCAGCCATTCCCTGGCTGCTGTCCCTGGTCCCCCCAGAGCAGAGCTCAGTCCTGCCCCTCCTCTGCCCCTTACAAGGCAGTTGTAGACTACAACCAGTCTTGAACTAGTTACTAAGGGAAGGTGTTTAACAGACCCCAGCCCTGCTGCCCTGCCCCTGGGAGGAGCCAGAATTTCAGGAGCGCTGCCGCTCTCCCCTCCAAGGCAGACTCACATCACTTTAATAGGCCAGGCTTGCATTACTAATGTTTTCATCAGCCAGAGCAAAGCAAATCCATTAGTCACAGTGTCCTTCATGTGATAATGATGTTTAGCACTCATTAAAAAGTAATTGTAACCACTTTTCCCTACTTTATCAGCAGGATTCAGCTGGTGATTTGATGATCAGAAGCATCCAGCTGAAGCACGCGGGGAAATACGTCTGCATGGTGCAAACAAGTGTGGACAAGCTCTCGGCTGCTGCAGACCTGATTGTAAGAGGTATTTGAATTTTGTTACTGTTGTTGTTGTTGTTGTTATAAAATTTCCTTTTTTTTTTTTTTTTTTTCCCCCAGCATCTTGTAATTAATCTGAGAAAAAGACATCTGAGCTCACGTAAACACACTGTGTTGGTGTCCTAAATGCCAAACCTGCACTGACTGAGCTCATTTGTTTGATGAACTGTGCAGCAGAGGCAGCATCCAGGTTATTCACTGCACTTCTGCCAAGAAATATTATTCCTTTTCTGGGATAAATGTGATTTAGTAACTCCATTGATATTTCAAGATTGATTCATTACCATGCACAGGTGATGTGTAAGTATGACTTTAACAGAGCTGCAATTAGTTACCCTGAGTCTGCATCCTTACAATAAATATTATATCTATTTTCTAGCTTGTTGACTTTGGGGAAAGCAAACTTTGCTGCTCCTCTGTCCCTTGATTCTCACAGATCCCAGGAAATTCATAGAATCATTTGGGTTGGAAAAGCCTTACGAGAACATGAGTCCAACCATTCCCCCAGCACTGCCAAGGCCACCACTAACCCATGTCCCCAAGTGCCACATCCACATGACTTTTAAATCCCTCCAGGGATGGGGACTCCACCAGGGCCCTGGGCAGCCTGTTCCAATGCTTGACCACCCTTTCCATGAAGAAATTTTCCTGAATATCCTATCTGTCCATCTCCTGGCACAACGTGAGGCCCTTTGCTCTTGTCCTCTCACATGTTCTCCGTGTAAGTTCTCGGGCAACTCAGTGAAAGGAGGGGAGCTTGAAAAAAATAGTAAGAAATTCCCTCTTTCACTGCCTCTCAGGTTTTGTGCTGCAGCACAATTTCAGATGAATTTTTTTGTTGTTTAGCTCAAACATTTCAACAGAGGCTGCTCCGGGCACCTCGGTTGGGTAATTTCCTTAGTGCTGCCTCTGTAAACAAACAGGAGGAACATTAAATTCTCACAAGAAAATGACCCTTGGTGATGATAAAATACTGATCTTGTCACTTCTTAAAAATATTGAAGGTGGTAAAACACAGAAACAGGCTGCCCAGAGAAGCTGTGGCTGCCCCATCCCTGGAAGTGTCCAAGGCCAGGTTGGATGGGGTTTGGAGCAACCTGGACTAGTGGGAGGTGTCTCTGCCCATGGCAGGGGATGGAATGAAATGATCTTTAAGGTCCCTTCCAACCCAAACCCTTCTGGGATTCTCTGGGATGGGAAGAGGCTGCACCTTAGGTACCACTCCCAGGAGCAGTGGCCATGTGACACAGGAGAGAGGTCTCTCCCTGACTGGTGTCCCACTGCCTTTACTGGTTAAGAAGAACCCAGCAGGGAAGCAGAACATACTGGTCTCTCCCAGGCCATGGTGCTGGTGCATCTCCCCAGTGACCCCCAGTCTCATCCAGGCAATGGGAGCTGGGGCTGCACTGACATCTCTGCAGCCTCTTCTCTGTCCTGAGTTTGGGAAGATGACCTCTTGAACCACTTCAACCACCTCACCCACCCTGTCCTGCAACGCTCCCACAGGTCCCCCAGGCCCCCCCGAAGCCGTGACGATCGACGAGGTGACGGACACCACGGCCCAGCTGTCCTGGAGACCGGGGGCTGACAACCACAGCCCCATCACCATGTACGTGGTGCAAGCAAGGACCCCCTTCTCGGTGGGCTGGCAGGCAGTGAGCACAGGTAAATCCATCAGCTGGGCCCCTCAGAGCTGCACTGCTGGAAAACACATCCATCGGGAGCCCCACGAGGACCAGCTCTGCTCCCTGATGTGAGAAGCAATTTCCTTGGCTGCAGAGCGCTGCTCTTATTAACTAGTTTCAGGTTTGGCAACCCAAAGATTTAGGGTCCAGTCAGTGCTATTCCTCATCCATTTTTCTCATGAATGTTTAAGGGAAAACAGAATGAATTCCTATCCTTTGTTGCCGCGCTGGAGATATACAACAGTAATTGTGGTCTATAAAGACATCCCTCAGGGACAGCCCATGTCATCTGGCCTATCTTAAAGTGGAATTATTTCCCTGATAGAGGGAAAAATCCCATGATGTAATTGCTCATTCCGTCAGAGGTTAATTTTGTTCCAGTAACCATTAAATAGAGGGAACGGTGTGTTTTAAGAAGAGAAAAATAAAAACACTTTAAACCTGTTGTCTTGACACTTTGTTTTCAAACAGTGGCAATTGAGGAGAAACTCCTTAATGGCAGGAATTTCTGGGCTAAAAACACAGTGGTTTAATGCTGCCTCTTGGACCTCTTTGCAGTTAGAAAGATGACAATAGGTTTATCAGTCCTTATTCACTCTATATTTACGTTAAACGCTCACTTTTAAGGGAATCAGATTTCTCTGTGCCTTTTCCTCAGAGTTTTGGGTATTTTAGTGGCTTTCCTTGCATTCCTGACCCACGGCTGTCTCCAGTTCCAGAGGTCATCGATGGCAGGACGTTCACAGCCACAGTGGTGGGGCTGAACCCTTGGGTGGAGTACGAGTTCCGAGTGGTGGCTGCCAACCTGATCGGGATCGGGGAGCCCAGCAGACCCTCAGAGAAGAGAAGAACTGAAGAAGCTCGTAAGTAGTGGGGGGCAACAGGCTTAAATCTTGTGGAATAAGTGCTCCCCAGTGCCAAGAGATACCCCAGTTATGAGAAAGCCTTGGCAGGTGGCTGCTCTGTTCTGTTTTAGCCTGTATTGGAACCAAATATGAAATAAGAAAGTAAATAAATGCCCCTCTTCATGGAAGATAAATGTTTAAACTAAACAATTAGAGACTGAATACACAAGTTAATTGACATACTTTTAATGTACTATTATTGACATACTTTTAATGTGCTGTTTGCCATGGCAAATTAGTCACTTTAATGGCATTCCTGGTTCCAGCAGGGGAAGGGCAGCAGGGTCCTGTCACTGCACAGGTCTCTTCCACCTCAGTGTGCTTTTCTGGTTGCAAAGTTGCCACATTTATCCCCTGCATCTATTTGTTTGCAGTTCCTGAAGTGACCCCAGCTAATGTCAGTGGAGGTGGAGGGAGCAAGTCCGAGCTGGTCATTACTTGGGAGGTGAGTCTCACCCCAGAGCCCAGTGAAGCTTCAGGAGATTTCAAATGGTTTGCAGTAAAAAAAAAAAAAAAACAGATTGTGTGATTAAAAACAGCCCAGGGCAGCCAGCAGACACAGGGACAGCAGCTCAGCTCCCCCTGAGTCCCAACACATCCTATGGCAAAACATGGATGGGCAGAAACACCTGAGGGATAAAACAGGCGCATCCTGACCCAGCCTGGCCGGTTCAGTTCATCCCTCATCCTGTATGGGATGTCAGGCAGCAAACAGTTAAGAGCCAGCACAAGGCATGCTGGCTCTCAGTGCTGCTAATGGCAGCCAGCACAAGGAGCTACAGAGATGAAAAATGTTTAATATTCCGTGAGGCACACGGGGTTAGAACTTTAGTCATTTGTCTGCTCATATTTCCCTGTTGTGATGCGATGCAGCTGGCATATTTTTCCTAATAATGAACTTCACCAGCCATGCTAACACTTCCATTTAGCACTATTTCTGACCAAGCTGGCAGAATGAATCGCCAGAGATATTTTTAAGGTTATTAAAAACCTATAAATGGGTTTTTGTCCTCGCCACACGGCTCAATGTGCTAAATTTCCTCCTCTGTTGGACTAATTAGCTACGCCGTGTCTCCTAAAGATGCTGCAATATGTTTCAAAAACACACATGGCAAGAACATCAGACATTGGTTTGAGTCGTAATTTGCACAAAATATAATTTGTGTTTTGATAGAACAGTCGTTTCACTGGTTTAAGTGTCCAGAGGCCTTTCCTCTGTGGGCTGGTGTGGCCTTACAACACAGAGTAAGCAGCAATCAGCAGTTACCCCTGCATCTGCTTCAGCACCACGTCTGCGGGAGAGTGGCCCATAATTAGGGATTGTTTTAATACTTTTGGTTTAATGCAGCTTTTTAGGGGGCTGACAGCCTGAGAGTAGAGAGTGTCAGTGTGTCTAGGATGTTCTTCAGAGCTTCACGTGCAATTCCAAAGGCATGAGAGCAGCTGCACGTGGGAAAGCAGGAACCATGTCCTTGGTTCACCCCAACAAACCTCAGACTTTTAGTCATGGCAGTGCCTAAAATTAGGTCATTGATGGAGGCTCCATCTAGTCAGTTGAGGAAGGTGAAGTAGGTCTTAGTAAAGTGTCTTCTGGAGGTGCTGCATTCCTCTGAGAAGGAGCAGAAAGGCTCTAGTACAGGCAGGATGGGATAATCCAGGACTCCATCCACCTCCCATCTCCAGTGCTCTCTTTAGAACAGCAGCTTTAGCAGCACTGAGAGGCAACGCCCAGCGTGCAGAGGGGGAGATAAACGTGTGCCATTGCTGGAGGTTTCCCCGCAGCCATCGCCGTGTTTCTCCTGCCCACAGACGGTGCCCGAGGAGCTGCAGAACGGGGGCGGCTTTGGCTACGTGGTGGCGTTCCGGCCCTTCGGCACCGTCAGCTGGATGCAGACGGTCGTGGCCTCCCCGGATGCCGCCAGATACGTTTTCAGGAACGAGACCCTGCCACCCTTCTCGCCCTACGAGGTCAAGGTCGGGGTGTACAACAACAAGGGCGAAGGGTCCTTCAGCCCCGTCACCGTCGTCTACTCCGCAGAGGAAGGTATAGCCAGGAGCCCACCCCGCCCTCCTCCCCCTCCCCTGGGCACGGGGAGGGGAGTGCCAGGGTCAGGAAGGGTTTAGTTTCCACCTTGACATGTCCTTTGATACCTGAGCCCTGCTCTGATTTCTAATAAATGGCGAGCCGTGATTAATTCTTTTCATAGTCATTAAAATAACATTAATCGTAATGAAATCTTTTGATATTAATGGGAGAGTAATATGTAATCTGGAAGGAATTCCACTGAGATTTAGCATGAATTAATGGCCACTGATTAGAAAATGTTCCTACTTGTCCTAATTACAGTACATGGTATCCTGGGCTGAGTTTAGCAATGACATATTATTTCTTAGGTAGAGGAGCCAGTGCTGCCCAGCACAGCCTGACAGGCCCTCAGTTTGAAATGTGCACATTTGTTTGCTTCTTTTCTTGTGCAATGAGGAAAATAAATCCCTTGACATTTGGGACTAACTGAACATAAAATTGAAAAGTCTTCCTTCTATCTTTAACTCCACAGAGCCAACGAGAGCCCCGACCACCGTTCTGGCCAGAAGTCTTTCCGCCTCAGACGTTGAAGTTTCGTGGGCTCCCCCTTGGGAGAGCCAGCACAAAGGAAGGATACAGGGATATGAGGTATGGAGACAGAGGGCAGGATCCCTTCAGGAATAAGCCTTGAGGAGATGTGGAGACACATCCCCTGCGTGAAGGTGCTCCACGGGCAGGCAGTGCTCGAGCTCCTGGGGAGGGAGTGCTGCAGCCAGGCTGGTTTCCAGCAGGGAACAGGAAGGGATGGGGCAGGGTGCAGGCTCTGTCCTGTGGGCACAGCCAGGGCTGGAAATGAAGGGTGCTGCCAGCCCGTGGCTGGAGGTGGGCACAGCCCTGCTCTGTCCCCAGGTCAGGTGTTGGCGACACGACGAGAAGGAAGAAAACGCCAAAAGGATTCGGACGGTTGGCAACCAAACCTCTACGAGGGTCAGCAACCTGAGGGGCAATGCCCTGTACCACCTGGCAGTCAGGGCCTACAACACCGCTGGCACCGGCCCCTCCAGCGCCCCCGTCAACGTCACCACCAAAAAGCCGCGTGAGTGCTGGGGGGACGGGGGGCTCTTGCCTGGGAGGGCTCTGCCAGGGCTCCCCTCTCTTGTTTCCAAACCCTCTTGAGCCTGACAGAGCTGTCAGACTTCTCCTTGCCAGGTTTTTGTGCACAAGCCTTACCAGGCTGGGCCTTTTCCCTCGATTTTGTTTTGGAAGGCTCTCCCCGGTGTTAAGTAAGCAGAGCATGCAAAACCCAAATCACAGCTGTGCAGGCAAATTAAATATTTATCTCATCGTTCAGGAGGGCTTTTTTTCTTCCTGGCTCAGGCATGTTGAGCAACTGACTGAATCCTTTTTTTCATTGAGAGCACTGTGTCGTGTCACACCTCCCGTGACCTTGAGGACACAGATCAGTGAAGCAGCTCGTTAGCTCTCCAGAGGGGAAGGACTCAGGGCAGGCTCAGCTCTGGTGGCAGAAGCCTCACTGGTACTGGGAGGGATCCAGCTGGGAAATGGTGCTCCTTAGTAATGCCATGCCCTGTATATTTTGGTGTAGCACCAAGTCAGCCGCCCGGGAACATCATGTGGAATTCATCCGACTCCAAGATCATCCTGAACTGGGACCAAGTGAAAGCACTGGACAACGAGTCAGAAGTGAGAGGCTACAAAGTGAGTACTGCCACGAGCCCAGTGTCAAGCTGGGGTTTATAGTAAGACCAGACAAGGTGTTTTTCATGGTTTTCCAGGTTAAAAACTGGGTCATTCCTCCAAAAACAGAGGCCGTGCCCATGTAACATGAGCACATTCTTCCCACTGCTCCCCTCGCCCCTGTTAGGGGGTCTCAGCCCATGGACCTTCACCTGCTCCTCCCTCTGGAGCTCCCACCTGCAGGACCACTCTCCTGCCACTGGTGAAAGCCTTCCAAAGCCTGTAGTTCTCTCCTTAATTGCAGATAAATAAAATGCTGTTTTAATAGCTCCCATTTCCTTCAGAAAGCAAAGCCAAAAGGAGAAGGAAGAGAATCCTCATTAGCAGCAGTTTTAATAGGATATAATTTAACTAGAGAGAAGTCTTGGGATGAATTCTGCTCCATCACCTTACACAAGGGATTCATTTGGCCCAGAGAAGATGTTGGTGTTCGATTTCCAGACGTTGCCTTGGGGGTTCAGTTGTGCAAACATTTCCCACCAGAGCCTGAGACAGTGAAGGACCTGGCCATGCTTAGTGTTTTGTTCCCAGTTTGGAATGCCAGCAGCATCAGCTTGAGGAGCCTGTGCCAGCTCTCCTGAATTTCTGCACTAACTTCTAAGTATCTTTGGTGCAGGGCTTACAAAAAGAAGTAATTCCTCAGGGTTTTTAGTCCAAACCTCAGATGAACTTCGGCAATCTGGACCAACTTTTCACTACATATTTTAGGTCTGAAATGCAAATTAAGAAGTCATTTGAAAGAGGGAGAGAGAGAGACTTGACACCCCGAAAAATCAAACTGCATCTAGTGGGTTTCTGCAACGTCCTCTTTCAACTCACTGTTAGGACAGCAGAGCCAGATGGGTTTCTTCCTGAATCATAGCAAAACATTGCCTGTTTCTCTTGGTTCTTCCTAGAAATCTTATATTTTGTGCCACAATTTATGATGTAAGTTAATAGAACTCCCAGATCTCAGAAGGTCATTCACAAAAGTCATTTATTCTGGGAAGCTGTTGGTGGCACTGCATGAAATGTTCCAACTCAGCTTCCTGAAGAAATGTAATAAGTTTCTGACTTCTGTAAATAAGTCGTTACTTATACAGGGGTTATTTTAGCTTGATGAAGGTACAGGTTTTTCTGAGGGGCTGCACCATGTACCAGTGCTGTGTTTGATGCTGTGCATCATCACCACCCACCTTCCAGTGTCACCTCCCTGACCTGGCACTGGGTCCCCAGTGTGACCAGACCATGTCCGAGCGTCAGGGGCAGGAAAAGAGCAGCGGCGGCTCTGGACGTGCTCAGGCTCTGCCCTTTCTGCCCCCTGTTCTCTCTCCCTCCCCCACAGGTTCTGTACAGGTGGAACAGGCAGAGCAGCACATCTGTGATAGAAACCAATAAAACCTCCGTGGAGCTGTCCCTGCCCTTGGACGAGGATTATATCATCGAGATCCGGCCCGTCAGCGACGGCGGCGACGGCAGCAGCAGCGAACAGATCCGAATCCCAAAGATATCGAGTAAGGACGGGAGGAATTGGGGTCTATTCCATGGGAAGCCAAGCCAGAGTCCTGGAGGGACCAGGGCTGTGTATTCCAGCAGGGCAGGCTGTACTTCCATCCATTTCCCAGGCAAGGAGCCAAAAGTCAGGAAGGCAGGACCAGCGTTCCAGCCCCTGGTTCTGATTTCATCCCAAACCCAAGGTTAAACCATAGGAAACGCCATCCTAAGCAGTTATATTTGTATTTAAGGTTTCTAGACAGTTTGCACTCTCTCCCTTCCATACTCATATATAGGTTGAATATATTGTTTCACTGCAATTTGCTATAACCAAATAGAAAATGCAGTGTTGGAGGCTTTTAAATTTATAAGGCTACTGTATAGCCATATCCCATTGTGTGTTGGAGGCATAAATATTTATTTAGGGAAATGAGGTTGTGTAGAAGAACAAACAGAAAGACTATTTTATTACACAACATGGCTTTTGCAAAATCTCCATGTCCCATCTTCCATTAATAATGGCCCAGTTTATAAGCTGCATTAAATCAGGAGCCTCTGCAATGCAGGAATATGGCATTAAAATTACAGCAATGTAAAAAACCCTGGGTGAGAGCAGAATTCTCTCCACTGTGGCTGTATAAACCATGCAGAGGAATTCAATCAGCAGGCACAGGAGAGGGAAGGAGAGCTGGAACACCTGCCAGCTCTGATTTGGCTCAAGGCTGTGGGTCACTGAGCAGGTACACGGCTCCTCCAGGACGGGACTTGTGCCAGGCTGGGGCCATAAGAAACAGCTTGAAAAGAGCACAGTTTTGTGAAAAATACAAAATAGTAAGTAACCAGGGTGTGAAAGCATGTAATTGTGAAAGTAACCTCAACAAAACAGGGGCAGGAATTGAAATTAAACCAAAAATTCAGTTGGAGAGGTGATGTGAGTTCTCTGCTCATTGTGGGCTTCTTCTCTCCCTCCCTCTTCTGTCTCCCTCTCTCTTCTCTCTCCCTCTCTCTTCTTTCTCCCTCTCTTCTCTCTTCCTCTCCTCTCTCTCCCTCTCTTCTCTCTTCTCTCTCCCTCTCTTCTCTCTCCCTCTCTTCTCTCTCCCTCTCTTCTCTCTCCCTCTCTTCTCTCTCCCTCTCTCTTCTCTCTCCCTCTCTTCTTTCTCCCTCTGTCTTCTCTCCTCCCTCCTCTCTCCCTCCCTCTTCTCTCCCTCTCTCCTGTTTCCTCTCTCCCTCTTTCCTGTCTCCTCTCTCTTCTCCCTCTCTCTTCTCTCCCCTCTCCCTCTTGTCTCTCCCTCTCCTCTCTCCTGTCTCCTCTCTCCCCCTCTCTTTTCTCCCTCCCGTTTCCTCTCTCCCTCTTTCCTGTCTCCTCTTTCTTCTCCCTCTCTCTTCTCTCCCCTCTCCCTCTTGTCTCTCCCTCTCCTCTTTCCCCTCTCCTCTCTCCTCCCTCCTCTCTCCCTCCCTCTTTTCTTCCTCTCTCCTGTTTCCTCTCTCCCTCTTTCCTGTCTCCTCTCTCTTCTCACTCTCCCTTCTCTCCCCTCTCCTCCTCTTGTCTCTCGTCTCTCCCCTCTCCCTCTCTTGTCTCTTCTCTCTCCCTCTCCTCTTTCCCATCTCTCTCTCCTGTCTCCTCTCTCCCTCTCTCTCCTCTCCTCCCTCCTCTTTCCCTCTCTCCCCTCTCTCCTCAGATGCCTACGCCCGAGGCTCCGGCTCGTCGACCTCCAGCGCCTGCACCCTGTCAGCCATCAGCACGATAATGATCTCGCTCACAGCCCGCTCCAGTTTATGACAAAAATGACACCCAGGACTTCTTGTTTATAATATAAGCAACATTTAGCTAGTTGTTTTGAAGACACCCAGTACTAAGTAATATTGTGGTTTGAGTACATCTTACTACTGGAAAAAAAAAAAAATGTTTATGCTTCTTTAGGAATGGCATTATACAGTACTTCCTCAAAGCAAATATAGCTTTGTCTGAAGTTTCCTTGGAAACTCTGCAATGCACTGAAAACATCTGTAATATGATGTTACCAAAGCAGTTTACATATGTCCTTATATGCATATTTTTTATTATATATTTAGTGTTTTATAGAATTTTTTAAAGTTAACATATGATGTAGATATTAATTTTTTCCTCTGCTATAAAACGCTATGGACGACATAATCACGGAAATATTGTTTGGAATTTTTTCCTTTATGACGGAGAGCTCAAAGTTGTTCTTAGTAAATTGGCTGCCAGTTGACTGTACAGTTTTACAAGGGGCCACACGAGGCAGGACCGACCCAGAGCCGGGTTGTAACGCGGCTGAGTTTCGTGGCAGTTCCAGTGACTCTCGTGTTCCACCAAGTGCTTCTGACACACAGGGTGGTGGGTTTGATTCAGAGGTCTGAGCAAGACAGACTTGAAACACTCAGAACATCACAACGTTGCAAAACCCCAGGAATTTTGGTTGGTTGTGGACTACAGGACACGCAGCGACTGCTGCGGCATTTCTGCTGCCTTGAAGCAGCTTTGGCTTTGTCACAGTCAGCATCCAGGTGGGAAGGGATGAAGGTGCTGCAAACACGGCATCTCTGCCTCCAGGGACACGAAGGGCTGGGCAAACCCAGCCCAGCCCACCTCGGTTTGGGGATTTCATTCCCAGGAAACCAGAGCCCGGCGACCCTGAGACACAAAGCTGCTCCTTCGGAACGCAACTCATCGTCCGCCGCGATTCCACGATGGACGGCGCTTGGGAAAGCTGCCCTTGTCCAAAGGGGCCTCCCAGAGGTCTCTGGAGGAAGTTTGCCTTTCTCTAGAAACTCTCCACAGACGCCTGCAGGCAACAGAGTCCCGCTGGAAAACTGCAATATCCACATGGAATAACCCTTCTTAAGGGAAGGACTGTTTGCTACTACGGGGGAATTTTGTAAGTTTGCTCAGATGGGAAAACGCTGGTCAAAGGCAACGGAATTTTCTATACAATTTTCAAGTTTAAATGCGCTGCAGTGGTATATTTTATTTATTTTTTTTTTCCTGATAGCTTGAATTTGCCTGTAACTTGTCTTTTTTGCTTACAAAATACTACAGTTAACTTTTAGACCTTCTAAATATATTTATTCAGTAATTCATAATCAGGATTCCACTTGTGTAAAAGTCAGGGGTGTTGACCAGAGAAATATTGTCAGTATTTCAAGCTGTGTTCCTTTCTTAGTTTGATATGGTTACTTCTATGTAAAAAAAAAAAATAAAATAAGAAAAACAAAACAAAAAAATCCACAAAACCAAGAAAAATTAAGTTTAAAAAAAAAAAAAAAAGCTGCTGTAGTTTTCTCCCCGGTGTAAATGATATTTATCAGTGATCTAGCAGATGTAATCTTTTTTTAAAGGTATTGGTAATAAATATTCTGTCATTTGTAAAGATACCTGTCTCCCAGGAGCCTTTTTCCTTCCCAGTATATCTAATGTAAACCTACTCTCAGTTTAAACCCTTTCCCCTTGTCCTGTCCCTCCAGGCCCTTGGAAACAGTCTCTCTCCATCTTTCCTGTAGCTCCTTCAGGTTCTACAAGGCCACACTTAGGTCACCCCACAGCTTCTCTTCTCCAGGCTGGACAATCCCAGCTCTCCCAGCCTTTCCTCCCAGCAGAGCTGCTGAATCCCTCTGATCATCCTGGTGCCTCCTCTGGACTCTCTCCAGCAGCTCCATGTCCT
>JAWWLV010000024.1:1791847-1837669 GCA_035041135.1 Platyrinchus mystaceus | reverse complement strand
CTGGGCATGTCTTACAAACCCCTGCACCCACAGATTGGCACTGGGCATGTCTTACAAACCCCTGCACCCACAGATTGGCACTGGGCATGTCTTACAAACCCCTGCACCCACAGATTGTCACTGGGCATGTTCTACAAACCCCTGCACCCACAGATTGTCACTGGGCATGTTTTACAAGCCCCTGCACCCACAGATTGGCACTGGGCATGTTTTACAAGCCCCTGCACCCACAGATTCCCACTGGGCATGTCTAACAAACCCCTGCACCCACAGATTCCCCGTGTTTTACACAACCCAGCTGGCCATGATGGCCATCAGACCCCCCTCTGTAGTCAGGGACACAGAGCCCCAGGAGGAGCTGAAGGGCACAGAACCATCTCAGGCTGGAAAAGACCTCCAAGATATAATCAAGTCCAACCTTTGACTGACACCACCATTCCCACTAAATTCTACAGTGAGGTGCCACATCCATTTGAGTTTAGGACACTTCCAGGGATGGTGACTCCACCACTTCCCTGGGCAGCCCTTCCCATGCCTGCCCACTCAGTCAGTGAAGGAGCAGGGTGTGAGGTATGGTGTGAATTCTTCTGAACACACAGCAGCAGAGCCCAATCTTGGGGCCACAGCCTGACCCCTCAGCACTGAGCAGAGTTGCACAAGCAAAAGTGCAGGGCTGGGGTGACCTGCAGAAGGAAGCAGAAGCTGAGCAGTGGTTTTGCTGCTGGGAAGCCCCCAGGGGCAGCAGAGCAGCTCCTCGGGGACGAGCAGGTTCCCACGGGCCGTGTGGGGCTTTCATCACCTCACCCCGTTGTTTACGCTGCAAATTTAGGAACTGAATGTCCTCAACAAACAGCTCTGAGGGTTTCACTCTCCCTGGTGACCTCTGCACACATCAGGGTCATGTCCTCACCTCTCCTTGCTGGTGCCACTGCCCTTGTGGCCACAGTGGCACCAGCCTGTGGCTGGTATCACCTACCCACACCCTGCTAGCTCCCTTTAACTAAAGAGACAACTAAATATAAAGCAGTTCTGATGATGATGATGATGATGTGAAACAGCCTTTGCTCCCATTTTCCAGCTGCAGCATTAATATTTGCTATTTCTCATATTCTCATTTGTGATGCCCCAAGTCGTGTAATTTTACACCCGTGGCTTTAATTAAAAACAAACATTATAAGATAATCTTTTAAGCCTGATTCCTTGACCAGATCATGGTGTAAGAACCATATCCAAAAAGTCAAACCCCTTTTTTAGGGGGACAAATGAAGATCAAGTTACCAAGCTGCACTTCCCATGAGCAGACAACGAGGGGTTTTATCTTATCTGTAAGGCAAATGTATTTATCAGAAGTAACAGCAAATGTAATAATGCTTAAGTCCAGCTTAACAGGGGGAGCAAAACATTTCAGCTTGCTAGGTTGAACAAAATAAATCAGCTCTCCAGGAGTCACCCTCCAGTCCCTGCCAATGCAGAGCTCTCTGCCTGGCTCTGGAGGAACTGAATTTCCCTACAAAAGGCAGAGCCAGAGGTATGGAACATGTGCCTGAAATTCGCTGCATTTTAGCAAAGCACTTAATCCTTTTGTTCATTTTTAGCCCTTCCCAAAACACAACATCTACAAACAAGGCCAGATTCAGGGCTAAAACGGACTGGGACCTGTCCCTGCCAGAGGAGGTGGCCACACAGCCAGGTCAGAACCTCCCAGCAGTCAGGATTGCAAAAGCAGCCTCAGTTTGCTAAATTCCATGGATAACCATGTTATTCTCATAGCAGGGGACACAAGCATTGTTCCATTAACTGCACCCATGAATTCCCCCCTTGGCACGTTTTGCCCAACACACTTGACCATGGAGCCCACATTTACTATGGACATTAGAAATTCCAAGAGGTCAAAAGGCTTTAAGTGGGCAGGAAGAGGCTCCATGGTTTAGTGGGTATGGTGGTAGCAGGTCAAAGGCTGCACTTGATGCTCTTGGAGGTCTTTTCCAACCTTAATGGCTCTGTGATTCTATTTGCTCCCAGCCTTAGAGGGAAAGAGCAGCACACAGACACAAGCATTCCTTCTAGTTTAAAAAAAACAAAAACAAAAACAAAAAAAGTGACTAAAATGTTATTTTACCTCGTAATCTACTGGGAAGGGATCTGGGAATTTGTTGCTGGGTGTTGGAATTGGTGGAAACAGTTTGCTCCAGACACGGTTTCTGCAAAAAACAGCAGTGGAGGGATGTGAAAGAACTGCTTTCTCTGATGGATGATGTATCCAACAAGCAGAACGTGTTCAGCCCCAGGAGAAGACATGTCTCCTCACCCACCAGCCCTCCTGCCCCCTCCCATTCCACCACTGGCATCTGACAGCAGCAGCAGGTTCAGAAGGGGTCACAATCATGGATAATGGTCCATCAGTGGACACCCTGGGGACCAGGCAGGTGTGGTGCTCCTCGTTTCTGGGCCCTGGGGACATGTGGGTGACAAGGAGGAGATGGGTGATGCTCTCCCCCATCAGCCTCTCCCATCACAGCTGTAGCTGGTCCAATCCAACAGGGCATTCCCGGGGTTTTTAGTGACAACAGGCCTGTCTGGGAGAGAAATTAATTGCTCTGATCTGTCTGTTCATGCTCGTGTTCCTCCCAAGGGCTGTGTTGTCACGTACCTTGTTTGAACAGTCAAGACAAGCTGCCTCTTGCTCAGACTTTGGTTTCTGGACATAAACTGCCTGTGTCTCATGGCAGGGGAGCAACTGCAAATAATTGTGTGCCAAGGGAACGAGGAGGAGGCAGGAAAGGCCCCAGAGGTGGCTGACAGTAAATGGTTCTGCTGAGTGCTATAATAACTCATCCTACTAACACCCTCTGAGATTCCCCCTTCCCTGCCTGACACTCCCCAGTCTGGCCCAGCACACAGACATTGGTATTTTTGTGATAGCAGGTGCTACAGGGGAACTTTTTCTTCTCTTTGAAACATCCCAGAGCACAGCCCTCACATTTCAATCACCACAAAAACACATTCCCTGTCTGCCCCCCTGCATAGCACCGTGTCCAAACAGGGCCAGATTTGAGTGGGAACTCAGCCTGCATGAGGACTACAGGATTCAGTCCAGGATTAGCATCCAGGGTCATCCTGATATCCATGATGCAGAGATGTGGCCAAGGTGTGGAGCTGATGGAACCAAGGGCAGATCTGCTCCTCTGCCCCATTTATTTTGTAACAACCCTCCTGGCTGATGTCTGGTTAGTTCACTGCTCGTGCTCTCAGGACTGTTCTTCCAAAAGCTTCCTGAGTTCCCAGAAGTGGGAATATGGGGAGGAAAAGTAGGTGTGAGGTGTTTTTGGGAGACACTGTTGAAATGCTGAACAAAGCAGAGCCACTGTTGGGTGCAGAGGACAAGTGACTGTTTGGTCACCACCAGTGGAGTGGGACAGTGAGGTGGCTGCTGGTGTAAGTCAGGAGTGGGGCAGGATGAGTGCCAACATTATTACTCCAGCACCTGGCATCACATCCATTCTTCCCAGCTTTCCTCCTCAGGGTCAGGGCTCGTGCCCAGAGCCAGGGCAGCTTTGCAAGCACTGTCTTCACAGCCCCTGCACTTGATCAGCTCTCCCAAACTTTTCAGAAGGGCTGGAGGCATCTCATTCCAGCCCTGATTTCTGCCAGTGCTGTGAAGTGTATCCAACAGGGTTTTGGTTTTATCTGGGATTGGCATGTTCCCAGTTGTGCTGTTTGTCAGTAAAAGATTTTGATGGAGCCACGCCAAAATTATTTATTGAGTCAGCAGAAAGCATCAGTTACATGTCACTTCTGGAATAGAAACATTTAAGGAGGGGTGACAAACACCCAAAAGAAGTGAGGCCTTGGAGGGCTGGTGAGAGTGGTGCCCTCACTACCTGTGCTCCTGTGGGCTCCTCTCCAGGAGCAAACATTGTTCCAAGGCCCAGCCTTGGGAATTACAAAAGGTGCTCACTCCCAAAGATGGGGCAAACTGGGAAAACATCCACTTGTGCTTTTTATCAAGACAGGACTCCATCAGCTGCTGCAGGTAAGCAAAGGGAAAAGCCAATCCAAACTGTGCCAGAGGGCTGCTTTGCCTTGCAGCTCTCCTCCCAAACCATGGCTTTATCTCTCAGGCCTGCAAGTGCCCAGAAAAATTTATAGCACTCTTTGCTGTAATGAAATTCCTTATAATGGCTTCAAATCACAGGAAATATGAACCGATTCCGTGGCTGGAATTGCATGGGACACTTCATGAATTTTCAGGAGCAGTAAAAACTGAGAGCACTAATGAAACCATGAGCTAGGGAGCCTCCTCTATTTTTCTTTTTTGTAATATCAGCAGATACAACAATGAGCAGGATACACACTGTGTTTCATCTTCTTACTCTTCCCAGGGCAGGTTAAGGGATTAGGGAAGGAGGAAGGGTGCAATAAAGCCAGCAGCTCCATGAAACTCAGTGCAGCAGGCAGGGAAAATTTGAATCACGTTGACAAAGGTGGAATGCAATGGGCCTTTGGGTGCTAGGGAATTATAGACTAGAAACTCCTGGAAGCAACCAAGCAGCTGACACTGGAAAAGCTTAAATTTGCCTAATGGATTGAAATCATAAAATAAATTAGTGCAGCTTCTCCAAGTTGGTCCTTAAGTAAAAGTCTTCCCCTGTACCTGTTTCTCCCCTATATCTGCTCCAGGATTTCCAAAAGGGTAACTACAATATCCAAAAACTTGCAGAACTTGCAGAAGATGGAGCAGAGTGACTGCTGCTATGGCTGGTGCTGGTGTTCTGCTGTCCCAAACTGAGAGGAGAGAGCTGAAGATGCTGGTGCTGGAGCTACAGGTCAATCCATACAAGAATCAGGCATGTAAGTAAGAGCAGTTTGGGGTTTTCACCAATACATCAAGGCTGCATAGTGGGGACAAATATGTGTGACACAGAACAAGAATAAACTCTCTGGGGAGTGAAATCTGTCTTGTTCCAAAAAAGATTGCTTACTGAGACCTGTATGCAAATTAACTTGCCTTAAGAACAGGTTACACAGACATCAGACACTTGAGGGAGAGGCAATAACAGTGATTTCCTGTAACATTCCTATAGACAAGACTTTTATTTGATAAAGGAAAAGGGGTATTGAAAGGAAAATAGTCAAGGACACATCAGGATGACGAATAAATTAAAAGGCATTAAAGAAATGAATAAGAAATTAGCAGAGTTGAGGAGAGCACTTCCATTACTGGGAGCTGTGTTTATTGTGGACTGATAATTGCTGCTTGCTGCATGTTTCAGGGGAGAAGCTTCTAATTACATCAATTCCTTAATTCATCACTTATGATCTGACTTGTCACAGCAACAGGAATCCAAAGTGTACCTGGGCTTCTTCACAGCACAGTTTGGGCAGTTTGGTTATATGGCCTCTGGCTTTGCTACATGGCATCCAGAGCCTCTGTATAATTAAAAATAAACTAAATAAATAGTTCAAATACTCAAAGCAATGTACATTTTGGCTGTGAAAGATGCTCTCAGCAGCTTTCACACAGAGTCCTCCTGGGGAAATCACGGACCCAACCAGGGCATTTAAGTGAAGAAATAAGGACAAATAGATTTTTAATCAGTCCACATCACTCAGTATATGTGGGTTTTGTTTAAGATGGAATTGAATAACCCTCTTACCCCACCAATGCTGAATGTTATTATTGATATTAACTTAATGAGGCTGATTATTACTTATTCAGTATTTTTGCTTTGTATAATTATGCTTGAATACCAAACTCAGTGACCTTTCTTATAAATAAGCAAAACTTGTAGCATCCCCCCACACTTGTTGAACACCTGGTCCTTAGCTAACACTGTCATTAAAAAGAAGATGAGGGTACTTACATTTTGCATATTAGAGCAACAAGCAGGACTGTGCAGGACGTGGACACACAAAGCACAGCGAGAATCCAGGCTACAGAATTCTCCAGTTTGTTTTGCCCTGAATTTCAAGGGGAAAAAAAAGTAATTAAATATATTATTTTAGTGCAGATTATTTTAATTTTATATTATTTTATATTTGCTATTATTTTAATTTTATATTATTTTATATGAGCCAGGTGGGAAGTTCAAGGGGGTGTGTGGGAGAAAGGAGGCAAAACACCTGCAGATTTGCACTCACTAGAAAACAGATCTAAGGGGGGGAAAGTGTAGTAAACAGGAGGGTGTAAGAGAGCTTTTCTAAGTGGAAACAAGGAAGTTAAGAAATTCAAGAGCAAAGGAGGATGTCTAAGAACAAACAGTTGATAACGTGCTGTGATAAAGAAACTGTTCTTGCCAGACCAAGTTCTGCAGCAAGAAGGAAATACAGAACAAAGTGGGGCAGATGAGTATGTTCCAAAGATGCTCTTTTTCCCCCAAAAAAAATTCATGAGTTCAGAGAGCTCCAGTAAATAATAGTTGACATGATGTCTCATGGCAAAGAAACACAGGTAAAAACTGAAGAAGTTAATTAAAAAGCAAGTTTAAAGCAGCCTGTGAAAACATTCACAGGTGAAAACAAAGTACTGTACACAAAAACCCTTCATATTTCCAAAACTTTGTTTGGAAGTAGGATTTTTTTTTTAATTTTTAAAGGAACAAGGATTTAAATCCCCTGGGCATTAACAAGTCAGGTTTTTTCCTTCTAATACCTATTTTCCTGTTTTTTATTAAAATTCCCCAGTGTAACTCATGATCAGCAATGTAATAACAGCCATTACAAGGGTGTCATTCTTACCAACATAAATCACTTCACTCCAGTCACTCCAGACTCCTCTCACACACCACGTGTGGTGATTGGCTCTGATCTGGATGGAATATCTGCTGGTGACATCAATCCTCAAGCGGAATTTGTTTGAGGATAATTTCAATATCTGATAGGAAAATAACATTGTGCTGTTAAAGATCCCTAAACAATCCAGAAAATCGATCACATTTATATTTTTGTCTTTTAAAACTGCTCCACTAGATTAACTCTGGGCTTCTGGCCTTGCTTTGGAGGTAAAATCTCTATTTTTATAGGTGTAACTTCTTTTGTAGCACACCAATATTTCAGGGCAAATTCTTGGGAGATGCCTCATTTTAACATTCTTCCTTGAGACACTCTTTAGCAGGATTTTCAGTAAATCTGTTTTGGGGTTGTTTTTTTTTTCAGATTTTCAGTAAAAACTGTTCTGAGCCTACATGCATAAAACTGAATAACTCCAATGTTGCCCTCCTGCTTTCCCAGGTCCTTTGGGAATAGTTTGTTGCAGACATAAAAGAGGAAAAATATAAAAACTGGTGAGACTTTGGTTTTGTTGCGTTTCCCATCACAAATGGGAACCGGTTTCAAAAATGTAGTAAAAGCAGGTTTTACTTTTAAATATTTAAGATTTGCAACTGATCCGTGAATCAGAAGAGTTTTTCACCCACCAGAAAGGCAAAATGCAGCTGTACAGGACAGGAATCCTGGATATAATACTGGAGTGGCAGAGGAGCAATTACCTGCTTGTTACCTGACTTCAGGTTGATGAGGTAAAATTCATATTCAAAGCATTCCTCGTGGAAAAGAGAGATTGGCTTCTCCCAGCTGGCCAGGAGATCGTTTTCCTCCAAGGATACACTGATATTTCTGGGAACATTCACTTTCTCTACAGAAGAAAACTGTACTGGTAAGTTATTTATAGAGCAAAGTTTAAATACTGACAGCTGGAGCATTTTAAAACCTGATGGTGTTTCCGGGTAGCACCTATAATTCTTGAATTTATTTCACCTTTTGGGCAGAAAAGATAAGGATTTAGGAGGAATAACTACATTGCAGAAAATAGTTATGGGAAAAGGGTTTGGAAAGTCTGCTTAAAAGTTTTGGGCCACTCGATTATGGGGAGAGGAAGGGATTTATTAAATTAATTTTCACAAAAGCGTTAAATTAATGATAGAACTGTTGGAAAAAACTTCTTTTCAGAAAAAAAAGCAAACAGGTACAGCCAGGAAAGTTACTGAAAAGTGGAATAAACTCAAAGGAATGGATCAGCAGCTATTATGGGGTTGATTTCTAAGAAGAAAATATGTGAATTTTTCTCTTAGTGAAGCCATGAAAAAGGGAAATATTGTCTGTTCACAAAAAAAAAAGGGCATTGAACTAATGAAGGAAAATAAATTATTTGTGTAGGTGGAAGCTGATGGACAGTCATGGCTGAGACTGTCCTTTATTTGACAGTATAATGCCTTTCTTTAAAAGAACATGGTTATCTTGAGCATCATGTTCTTTTTCCTTTTAAAGAAAGGCTGAAAATAAAAGGTAGTAAAAACTGTATTTTAAGGTATATTGACTACACTGGTTGCAAGTTAATATTGGAAATACTGCTTTTGCTACAAAAAGAGAATAACTGCCTTTTCTAGCTTTTATTTTTGTCATTCTATAATTTAAAATAAGTCATTCAAATCAAAATTAGTTTAAACAATCCAGTTCTGTCTAAAATCTGTTCCAATTTCATTAAGATGTCTGTACAAAACCAGCACTTGCCCTTCACCAAGAATAATCGAATCCAGTAGCATTTTCTCACAAATCTTTTGATAATCCTGGTAGACATTTTTAATATTTTTTTTTAAAGTGTATTAAACTCACCAATGGCATTTTGGTTAAACAGCTGCTGAAAAGGCTTGATTGCAGCCCGTTTGCTGGACCCATTAATGTGGATTACGAGATCATCAACCTCCTCAGGATCAATGTGAGTCCCTGGAAAGCTGCACTCAGTATTCCTGTCCCACCTGTCTTTGGCATAGCTGTGACATTCTTCAGTGTAGTTCTTGTACCTAAATTCAAATGCTTGTGAGACGTGATGCCCTTGAAGAGCATCTTCCCTGCTGGGTGAAAAGGGGGGAAACACCAACCTGTAAAACAGAAAGTACTCGGTATCTTGTGGTGCCCCTCGGCCAGGAAGCCAAGAGCAGTGCAGAGAGACAGTCCCAGAAAGGGTGATGTGAGTGACACAGGACAAATTGGTGATGGATGTCTCGGGAGCACCTGGAGAGTCAAGGAATTACAGAGCAGGAGGAAAATCTTACTGCAAAGATCAGAAGAAATTCATGCTGCTAAAACACCATTATATGTGTGTGTTTGTTGTTCCAGTTCTCTTCCATATCGCTCTTGGTTATGGATGGATCAGCATTCCCAAACCGTGTAAGTAAACCATAAATTTAATGTGTGATAAGGCAACAATATCCTAGAGTGCACCACAGTAGCTGATTTCAGCCTTAGCAAGGAACTTTTAGAACGTTTTACGTGTGTTATCCATTTTCTGCACCTCCAGCCTGTCCTCCAGGCACCACAGCAGGAGAGAAAGGCCTGGACTAAATCCTTTTGTAAGAACAGTGTGGCAGGTAGGGGGGGAAATGTTGAGGTTTTGAAGTATTAAACCTTTCACCACTTGGTGTCTGGGGCAGAACACAAAATGCAGACCTTCCCTGGCTTTCTCCTTACCTGGCAGAGGGGGGAGGTTTCCCTTCACCCACTCACTTCTCATCTGAAGGTCGTTGTGGAGAAGCAACGTCCGGACGCGTGCGGAGAAGCCGTCGTGGAGCGCGACGGTTCGGACACTGTGGGTCTTCCTGGTGTCATACTTGGAACAAAAAATATCAAATAAGCACCCCATGGGATGGAAGCTGAATTAAGGCAGTAAGTTAACCTGAATGTGGAGCCTGTACTTAAAACCATTATCATCATCCCCTCGAGGTGCAGCCTGCAGGGAATGCCAATTCCCAGGCTAATCCTGAAAGGGAATCTCTCCAGTGCTCAGAGTTTAGGTGTAAGAGCATAACAGGAATTCAGCCTGCTCAGGATACTTGATTTATTTCTCTTACCTCTTCAGGCACAGGGCTGAGGATTTTCACATCATATCTAATGGTGTAGTTGTCTTGGTCTTGGTCAGGGTTTGGTTCCCAGTGTAACAGGACTTGTGCTAATGCAGAGACTGTAAGGGTGAAGTTTACAGGAGGGAAAACCTGAACTGGAAGGGAGAAAACAAAAATATTCATGGCACATCAATCCAGTGAATTGTTTAGAGTGATACCTGTTTGCAAGCAGTGAACAAGACAAGCAAATAATTTCATTTCTATTTCATATTCTCTCAACAACTTCTTATGTTTTTAATACTTGAAATATATCTTTAAATAACCAAAATCTCATCAAATAAGAGTTTACTTAAAACTTAGCTTTAAAAATGGACATTTACAACAGTTTCAACTTGAAAATTAGTATGATATGTTACATTTGGCTCGTTAATTAGGTTCAGGTTTTTCATCTCGGTCCTCATTGCCACACAGACATACAGAAAGAGAGCTGATGGAGGGTACAAACAATTCTCACCCACAGAAGCTTCCAGAGGAGCATAACGTGGGGGGCTTTCTAAGAGAAGGTTGACAGCCACAAGAGTAGAAACAAAATGATGAACAGAGGAATTAAGCACAAATGGAAGAAAAAAAAAAACATAGAAGGATGAGAATGATAATTTAGAATGACAGGGCAAGAGGGATTCCTGGAGCTCCCATGGAAATGAGGAGGATCTCATGCTGGGGGAAATGTTAGCATAGAAATGGCAAGGCAGGGAAATAATCAATCTGCTCCCCTCCAGTTCTTCAGAGTCTGCCCTCCCTTATTTGCCATCTCCAAGGCAGCTGAGGGCCATGAGCATCCCTGGAAATGTTCAGGGCCAGGCTGGATGTGGCTCTGAACCCTGTGGTCCAGTGGAAGGTGTCCCTGCCCATGGCAGGGGGTGGAATGAGAAGAGATTTAAGATCCATTCCAAACCAAACCACTCTGGGATTTCATGATCAGCCCCCCCCCCTTCTCTTCTCCCATAATTTCAGCCTTTGATAACCCTGAATTTGGTGTTCAAGCACACACCTTCCATCAGGAAAACTGCCCCATAAAGGCTCAGAAAACCAACACAACCCCTCTTGAAGTGCCCAGCCCAGAGGACAGTGGCACACGTGGCATCTCCATGGATCTTCCCTCTCAAAGCCAGACAGTCCTCAGGCAGTGGCTGGGAGCAATGTGGGATAGGACACAACTGTCCCAGGAGGTGTGTTATCCATGATCCAGGACTCATGGCATGCCATGGACTCTGTAGAACAGTGACCAACACATTTGGACACCCTCTGGTGCTAAAGCTACACGTTGGCAGAAGGAAAACACCTCACCTCCTGCAGCTTGGGCTGTGTTTGGCTGAACTGAGTTGGTTGTCCAAAGGAGGATCAGACACACTTGCATCCTGCTGGCCTTCATCTCTAGATGGTGAATGAGAACATCCAGGCATCAGCAGAGGTGCCTTGTCACCATTTTACAGAGCCTGGGAGCAAAAAATGAACACAGCCCTAAGGGTTAAGCACTGAGAAAACATCCACATGATCAAAAGAATGAAACTGTGGGGATAGAGCCCTCTTTCCTTGCAGGAAAATGCTCCCTGTAAGAGCTAAATTTAATGTAAGTACTACCAACACATTTCATTTTGCTCCCTCTGCCTCTCCCAGGCCTCTCTGGAGGAGCTGCTGGTTTCAAACCCTGTCGCGTGGGGATGTTCAGTCCCAGAATTAGAGCATTTCTCCACGGAGAGGAGTGTGTTGGGCTCAGGTAGATTGGCTTTCAGCACAGTCCCATTTCCTCCAAGAACAGAAATAACCATATTTTTAGCTGCCACTAGATATAAAATAGCTCCTTACTGGAATTTGCTTTCTAGCTGCTATTTCAGTAAAACTCTCTAAAGATGCAGTCAGGGCTCACCTCAAGGCTAATTCTTCAGAGTTAATTATTGGGTGTAGGAGAAACTGTTTTGTTTGTTTCTAATTTAAATGAACAACTCTTTTTAATGCTTAAAAGCAGCACGTTCTTATGCTTCCTATGGATTGTTTCATGAATTACTGGGAGAAAAAAAAAAAAATCTGTGTGCAATCACTCATGTGTAACCCAAGATAAATACGGACATACAGAACAGCAGCTTTCCAAAATGTTCCTCCTGAAGAGAAATACGCCCTCCTGGCCCAATCTCGCTCCTTCCCTGGGGCACTACAGCAATTGCTTGTATGGAAAACATAATATTTTCCAATGGTAATGAGCAGAGAAAGCATCTTTAACCCATCAGTTCTCCCTGAACCTCCAATGAATCACCCAGGGACTGAGTTATGATCCCATTGATCACAGTTGGAGCAATTCTGCTTTACAGTAACTATTTTTCAAAGTGGTGCATGAGTGCAGAGTTCATTAAAATGCCACACAACCTACAATACAGTGTGTTTCTTAATGTCCAAGTCTCCTCATTATCTACACTCACATTTTGTGTCTATCTGCTTTTCCTCAAGCCCAAATGTGCCCGAGCCCAGCCGAACCCCTGGAGTTTGCTAATGGATATTGCTGGGGAGCCAGGGTTGGGTTTTGTGTACACTGGCTGACTGAAAAGACATTTTGGTTCTTCCACAATGTGGTGACTCACAGATAATGGGATAAATATTCCTTACAA
Organism: Platyrinchus mystaceus; assembly: GCA_035041135.1. Classification (NCBI taxonomy): domain Eukaryota; kingdom Metazoa; phylum Chordata; class Aves; order Passeriformes; family Tyrannidae; genus Platyrinchus; species Platyrinchus mystaceus. Next base: position 1,825,173 of record JAWWLV010000024.1, on the reverse strand, counting down.
CACACATCCATGCCTGCACGGTGCCTCCAGGACTATTTCCTAGGCATTACCATTCCTTGAAAAATCTGTTCCTTTGGCTTTTTGCACTTGCACAACATGATTATGTTCTTCTGGAGGGCATTATGTGGACTGGACACAGGCTTACAAAGACACCTGATCTTTGCCACTCCTGTACTGCTTTCCTGAAAAAAACTCATTTAAAAAATTGACAGAACATGGCACAGATTTCCCACATTTTTTTTTTTTTTTTTACTGGCATCAGACTTTCTTTGCTGCTTCAAGAAACCTTTATTCAAAAATATTTTAAAATATATTTGAATTATTTTTCAAATGAAATCTTTAAAAAGCTTCATGTTGTACAGCTGCTTAGGCTTCACATCTACTGACTGCAATAATGTCAGTGCATTGGTTTCAGGCATTTAGCACAGCCAGAAAAGCTGGCTGTCCCTTGGGTTTATTTAAAGGGGGTTTGGCTGCCTAGAGATTTTTTTTTTTTCTTCTTACTTTGTCTTCAAAAAGTAAGGACTTTGATTCTTCCTAGGCACATTCTTTTCCCTATACTTTTGAAAAGATCCTGAAGATCAGCTTTTCAAAGGTGTTTTTGCTGCCTAAAAGCTTCCACGTATTAGACACGGATCTTGGGTTTTCTGAGCAGCACATTACTATTTAAAACTAGATATAAAATGTTCCTGTAATGCAGATTAGTCTTTACTTACAGTCCTGTTCTTGTCAGTTTATCTTATCTTGTTTTGTCTGTAAAAACACTATTTTTTTTTTCTTGCTGCCAAACTAAGACTTAAACCACAGCTTTTGGAAGAGGTATTCCTGCAGCTGTGTAAGTCTACAACCTCTAAGAAGACATTTCAGTCTGTGATACCCTCCCTGTTTCATGTGAGGAATTGCTGAAAAGATAAAAAAAAATAAGCATATACAAGTAAAAATGGCAACTGGAAGTCTACAAGAGGATTAAACTCCTCACAAAAAATGGATGTAATAAGTTTTCAGGACAAACAGAAGTCTTATGTTTTGGTTATATATGGTAAAAAGTAATAAGAAGGAGGTAAAGGGGATATTCTTTTTGTAGAACCAATATACTCCTTTTAAGAGGAGAAATCCAAGCCATATAAAACAGCCTCTAGAAGGGAATGAGTTTCTCCCTCACAGCTGCTGTGTCCCACTGCCCCACAAGCAATGGGGCAGAAGCAGATTCCAGGTGCTTTTCCCAGTGTAAACCAACTGAAAAGCAGGATCTCTGCAGCCTTCAGAGCAAGCACAACACAGCAAACTCAAACCACAACAGACAGCCCAGGGGTTACCTGTGGACTCTCACAAGTCTGCTCCGTTTGTTCAGCGTCCTCTGGGTCATCTCCTCGTGGGTTTCTTTTATAACTGCTGCCCTTCAAGTACAAATGTGATCCCCCAGAAGTGAGGGCAGATAAGTCAGATAAGTGTGTGTGCAGTGAAAAAGGGAACTACGGGTTGAGCACGGGATGGAACCTCTACACAAGCTCGCAGTTCAGCCCAGATATGGGTTTACCCTATTTATGGAGGGTTAATTATACACCATGGTTTGACAGTTCTCTAATGACTTCGCAATGGCAAGAATGTGCTGACTGACTGCAAAGAAATGACCCAGAGTCACAGTGCTGATAACACCATTTGTTCTTCATGCAGAAAATCGAACCCAAACATTTTTGGAAAACTCTGCAGGTTTTGTCCAACGTTTTTACACCATGTTGTCCGATGCTCTTCCCATGTGGACACCAGCAGCATTTTGAGAAGTTACCAGTACCAAAGCAACACCACGTTCCCAACCTCGTGCCAGGAGCCGTGAGCTGCGATCCACTGGCTCGGGCAACTTCTCGGTTGCCCAGAGAAGCTGCGGATGCCCCATCCCTGGAAGTGTTCAAGGCCACATTGGATGGGGCTTGTGGAAGGTGTTGCTGCCCACGGCAGTCTTAATTTATTGCATATCTGCACAGGTCTGTCCTTAGCTTGTTCCCTCCTTTGCTGTGCCCTGGCAAAGCCCCGTGGCAGAGCAGGATCCGTGCGTGCCTTTGGCAGGAGGCTGTGGTGAGGTGAGGATCGGGCTCTTGCCTAGGAACCAGCTGCAGGATAACAGTCCACAGCTGTGCCAGGGGAAGGTTTAGTTTGGACACTGGGAAGCTGTTTTTTACAGAGGGAGCGATCAGACACTGGCAGGCGCTGCCCCGCCCCGCTCCGCCCTCAGGGGCCGCGCCGGTCGCGCTGAGCTCATCGGGCCGCGCCGGGCGAGCCGGGCGAGCCGCGTCCTCGGCGGGGTGAGTGGGGCCGGGGCATGTGGGGGCAGCGCTGGGGGCAGCTGTGGGCACCGCTGAGGGCTCCGCTGAGGGCTCAGGCGCTGGTTGTGCCCCGCAGGGCCGGGCTGGGGCTGCGGCGGAGCGGCGGGAGCGGAGCCATGAGGCTGCAGGCGCCGCAGTTCCAGGCGCTCTTCACGCCCGGGCTGCGCAGCGTGGCCGGTGAGTGCGGGGGAACCGCGGGGGCCCTGGGGGTGTCTGCGAGCGAGGAGGTGAATCGGGGAATGGTCTGGGTGGGGAGGGACCTAAAGCCCATCCAGTGCCACCCCCCGCCATGGGCAGGGACACCTTCCACTATCCCAGGTTGCTCCAACCCGGCTTTGGACACTCCCAGGGATGGGGCAGCCACAGCTTCTCTGGGCAACCTGTGCCAGGGCCTCCCCACCCTCACAGGGAAAGATTTCTTCCTAATATCTAATTTAATTGCCCCTCTCGTATTTTGAGGCCATCCCCCTTTGTCTTATAATTATTGCCTGCCCTTATAATTACTTGCACTAATAATAATACTTGTGTTATTTGCACTGATATTCTCTAAGTAGCTCACTACACTCCTTGGACATCAAACAGATCCATGTGCAGAGACAATATATATCTATTCAGTGTGTTAACTCTGTGCATGTTTATTGCCCCAGGGATGGGGCAGCCACAGCTTCTCTGGGCAGCCTGTGCCAGGGCCTCTCCACCCTCACCTGCAAGAATTTCTTCTCAAAATCCAATCTAAATCTACCCTTCAGCTTAAGGCCATTGCCCCTTGTGCTGTCACTCCATGACCTCATAAAAAGTCATTCCCCTACCTCACCCCTCCCCAGCCTTTTTTTAAGCCCATTTAGGCACTGGAAGGGGTTCTAAGGTCTCCCAGAGCCTTCTCTTCCCTAGGCTGATCACCCCCAGCTCTCCCAGCCTGTCTCAAGGGACGAGGCAGAGCTCAGTTTCCCCTTTCTGGGCTGTGATTCCATGATTCTGTATTGTTCCTGGAGAAATTCGGTTTACAGTTCACTCTCTCTGCCATAAGTAAACCAAACACCGTTCCCTTGTCAGCCCCTAAAAGGATCCACATCCCCTGTATCAATTAGCAACCTGCCAATATTTTAGGTCATCAAAAATGCTGGTTGCTGCACATCTGAGTGTGCATTCCCACGTCTGTGATCTTGACCTGTGAGAAGGCGGGTTAGGGCTGACCCTGTGCTCTGGTTTTATGTGAGATGGTGCTTTATGGTTTTCCTTTCCTTCCCAGAACTGTTTGAGAAGAGGAACTATGAGCTGAGGATAGCAGGGGGTGCCGTGAGGGATTTGCTCAGTGGGGTGACACCGCAGGACATCGACTTTGCCACGACAGCCACCCCAGCAGAGATGAAGGAGATGTTCAGCTCAGCTGGAGTTCGTCTGATCAACAACAAGGGAGAGAAACACGGAACCATCACTGCCAGGGTTGGTTTGGGATTGGTCTGGGAACTTTTTGAAACATCTGAATATCTGGGGATGTGGAAAACTGTTAGAGTGCTCTGTGTTTGTTAAAGCCTCACAGCAGGGGTTTAAATGAGACCCTGTTCTAAAGCTTGGAGAATTCAATTAATCATCATATTTTAGTGCATGTAACCTACTCGTGCTGCTGTGCCATCACTAGAAAAGATGATGTAGACCACTCATATGTTCAGATAACGTGGGGCAAGTTGATCCTCTTTCCTGCTGCTGATTTCCCAGGTCATATTTCCTTTACCTTGGTCTGCAGGAATATTTCTGCAGGCTCTGTAGAAAATAAATAATGCAAGGATTGTTTCCAGGGGGTTCATATTTCTCAGTTGTCTGCTCTGCAGGATAGACGTGGCACGTGTTGCTTTGTCCACTCGCTGTCTACAGACAGGAGGCTGAAAAAAAATACACAGGTTTTAGGTTTTCCCTCGCCTGGCTGTGCTGAAGTAACGATGTCTGTGGGATTTGCAGCTCCATGACCAGAATTTTGAAATTACCACTCTTCGAATAGATGTTGTCACCGATGGACGACACGCCGAGGTGGAGTTCACCACGGACTGGCACAAGGATGCTGAGAGGAGGGACCTCACTGTCAATTCCATGTTTTTAGGTACATCCTTGGAAAAGCAAATATCCAGATTTGCTGTTGTACGCAGTAGCAAGTATTCTAAATATTTATATTTATAAATATCTGTAATATTTCGAATCGAGCCAGTAAATTCTGTTTGAATTTTGTTTGACTCTTGAGATGATCTGACAAACCAGGTCAGATCACACAACTTCCCTTCTCTGTTTTCAAATTACAGTGTTTAATTATGGCAGCCACGTTCTTAAATTCATATTTTTCTGTGTTTTTTTTTAATTCTTTCTCTAGGTTTGGATGGCACACTGTATGATTTTTTTAATGGCTATGAAGACTTGAAAAGCAAGAAAATCAGATTTGTAGGGAAGGCAAGTGAGAGAATACAAGAAGATTATTTACGAATCCTCAGATATTTCAGGTAAGAGGTTTTGCCTTTCCCAGATGAAGAAATGAACTGTAGGAGGTTTCAGAAACATGCAAAAAGAGATCAGTGATGTAAAAAGAGTCGTAGTTGTCGTATTTCCTTTCCAACCTAAATGATTTTGTGATTGTAAGTGGAACAGTTGTTCTAATCTAACATCCAGGGGGTTTATTTGGCAGATTTTATGGAAGACTTGCAGAGAAACCTGGAGATCATGAACCTACTACACTGCAAGCAATTAAAGAAAATGCCAGAGGTTTGGCTGGAATATCAGGAGAAAGGATTTGGGTGGAACTGAAAAAAATTCTTCTTGGAAACCATGTGAATCATTTGGTTCAACTTATGTATGAGCTGGATATTGCCCAATATATAGGTAAGGTGAAAATTGATTTCTTGTCTCCTGTATCATAGACAAACAGAACTTGCAGTGTGGCAAAGCGAGATAAAACTTGGTTTTACTCAGAAAGAAATGAGATTTGATTTTTTTCCATGTGTTAACATCCACATTTCTCATTATTGCTTTCCTTGTTTATCCCTTTAGGCCTCCCACTTGATGGGAATTTAGAGGAATTTGCCAGAGTCACTAAAAATATTCAGAATCTGTCTCCAAAACCCATGACTGTCCTGACATCCTTGTTCAAGGGGAAGGATGATGTCACCAACCTTGACCTGAGGCTGAAAATCTCCAAAGAAGAAAAGAACTTGGGCCTTTTCTTGGTGAAGCAGCGGCAGGACCTGAGCAAGGCCGTGGGGCCAGAACCACTGAGGCCATACCAGGACTTTCTGATGGATGTAAGTGTGTCTCACTCTGCTTTTATTTGCTCTTCACAGGAAACAATTTCCAGTTGTCCAGAGCAGCAGAGATGACAAGGCCTAGTGGAAAGAAAGAGCCTAAAAGAGCCATTTCAGAGCATTCTGTTCTTTCTTGGGCTTAACCAGTTTTTTTGCCAGTGTTTTAAAGACCGTGATATTTTCATCACAGGGATGGGATGTACTGATAAAAATTCTGAGCCAGCTTTGGATTGCTGCCACTGCAATATTGTCACAGAAAATGGAGGAGTATCTTTCATATTAAAAATATTACTGATACCAGTTCCAGTTAAGTCAGGTGGGGTTGGTTGGTTGGTTTGTTTTTCAAACAAGGTTGGATGGGACTTGGAGCAACCTGGGCTGGTGGAAGAGATCCCTGCCCGTGGAACCAGATGATCTTTAAGGTCCCTTCTGAGCCAAACCATTCTGTGATTCTGTTATTCTTTTTTTTCCCCCCCTTGTTTTTCCTCTGGACAGGGAACCAGAAATCAAGAGCTACTGCAAATGTCCTGGCATGTCTCTGGCACAGAAAGCAGAAACTTTGGCATAAAAAGATTGTCTTCCTTTGGTTAGAGTTTAGTTCTGCAAAAGGATGAATAGCAGACATTTCTGCTTGGCTTCAAAAGCTTTTTTTCCTTTTCCATCCAAGATACTGAGGCTTTAAATTAATTTTTAAGAAATTTATAACAAACCAACCAACCCACCATATTTTTAGCAGTTGAAAGCCTTTCAGTCAGGCTGAGAAATGTCAGGACTGAGTTTTAACACTTGGGAGGCAGGAGAGATCCTTGTTTCCATAGATCCACCTCGTCCAGATCCAGCCTGGTCAGGTGTGATGGGAGTAGCACAGTTTGAGCTGTTTCCTGCTGATTCCTAGTGAATCCTCCCTTTTTCCCTGTTGTCTCCCAGTCTAGGGAAGCTAACACCAATTCCAGGATCTTGGAGCTCCTGAAATACCAGGGAGAAGAGCAGCTTTTAAAGGAGATGCAGGAATGGACTGTGCCCACTTTCCCTGTCAGTGGCCACGATTTACGGAAGATGGGAGTGACTTCTGGGAAGGAGATTGGAACAGCACTGCAGCAGCTGAGGGATGAGTGGAAAAAGAGTGGATACCACATGGATAAAGAGGAACTGCTGAGCTGCCTGAAGAGGTCATAAAATGAATAATAACAGGACTGTTTGTGCCCTGATCTGAGTGTAACTTGGAATATCTTGTCCTCGCAGCCAGTAGAGCTTCTGTGACCTTTAACACCTGCAGTTACTAATCCATCACTTCTGCAAGGAGAGGTTTAATTTTGTAATAATGTAAGACATTATTTGCCAAATTCCACATTTTCTACCTCTCTCTGTTGTATTTGGTGATAAATATTTAACTGCTTTATCATGACTTTAAGGCACTAGAGGTGACAAGAAGGTTTTTTCTCATTCTGACTTTGCTATATCTAAAAAAAAAAAACCACAAATCTTCAAAAAAGGTGTTTGTATGCTCTAGATAAAATCATGGAGGGTTTTTTGTGCCTAAGAGAGTGACAGTGTCTGGAAATAATGAGCTGTAATTTAACTCTTTGTAGATAAAGCTGGATACCAGAAGGAAATACTACCATGGAAAACCAGTCTGTTTCCTAGACATATTTTTCTTTTCCAGAACTCCAGAATCAATTCTAGATTAAAAGGATGACTTGGCTGAGTCAGTATCATGGACTTCTTGTCTCTTCAGTAGTTTTTCAGTAATTTACCACTGAGTAATTAAATCTGTAGAGAGCTGGTGGAGGGTTCTACACTGTGTGAAACAAAGTATCCATGTTAATTAACATTAACAGAGGGAGATCCAGGGTCCTTTGCCTTGGGAGGTTGGGTTTTTGGAGCACTGCTGTCTCCGTGGATGTGTCTTACTGTCCCTGCCTTTTATGGTGTACTGTTAAAACACAAAACAATAACTCTCACTGAGAGCAGCTCTTGTGTGTATAACCTTTATTGCAGGTTGAAGTTTTCCTACAAAACCGTGGTAACTAATAAAATCCTTTGGATTTCGTTTTCCTTGGATATCATTTTGCAACACTAGATGGCAACAGGGGAGCAGTGCTGAAAGAAATCCCTGGTTCTGGTTCTCAAACAACTTCCCAGCTGCCTTTTCTGTTCCCAGGAAGTCGGTTCCTGTAAATAAATTATTGTGAAGGTGCTCGGGAGCCTGAGGAAGAAGCAAGGGAAGAGAAAAAGAGCTGTTTGTTAATAAGGCAAATCTCATGAGAACGTGATGGTGCTTAATTTAATGATGTAATTAAATGGAAGCCTCCTTTGTGCAATTTATTGAGCTCCTGAAATCTTGGGAGGGAGACAAGTGATAAAATGTAGTGCTGTGGTGGATTCCTGTGAAGAACTTAAACCTGCATCTTTAGGGCAATGGATAGGAGGTGATAAAATGAATTAATTAAAATTAACACATTAACCTTACCCAGAATTGCGGTCAGGGTCAAACTGCACTTGGAAAGAGGAATTTTAAGGACAAAAGCTTGAAACTGAGTTCTTGTCATGGACCAAATGGACAATTTGGACAAAGTTGAGCAGGGAGACCCTGCTGTGAGTCCCAGGGTTTAATTTGCAGCCCTCAGGCCCAGCTTTAGTCAGTGGTTTGTGTCTAAAGACTGTACAGGTGTCACTGAACCTATTTACAGCTTTGTCCTTCAGGAGTAAGGGTGACAAACTAAACATATTAACAGAAAGGGATGATTTATTTAAGTGGATGCTGGTAATGATTAGACTGAAAAAGCTTTAACCAGAGCTTCTTACTGCCCAGCACAGTTACAACTGCTCCTTGAGTGCACTAGTGATTAAATCAAAGCCACCTTAATTACTGTGAGGTACAGAGTGATGTTACTCACCTAAAAACTGTGGACAGATCCTTTCCCCATCCCTGTGGATGCCAACCTTGGTCTGGAAGCACCTGACTCAGCTGGGTTTGAGGTGGTTTGGCCAGGCTGGTCTCAGCTCCTCCCTCCCTCCATCCAGCACTGCTAACTTCCAGTAAGGCCAAGTCTGAGCTGTTTAACTCCCACCTTGGCAGAGTGTCCTGCTACAAACCTGCAGTGCTCATGAAAAACAGCACAACCAGATGAGTCTGAAAGCACCTTATCATTACCAGTCCTGCTTGGAATTCTCGTGGCTCGATGGATCTGGGGGGGATTAACGTGACTTTTGCAGCCAACCTGTTTAAAACACAAGGTAAACCCAAGCACTGCCTTTTTCCCATCCCACCAATCAGCAAAAGAACAGGTGAGTTTTGAAACAAATTGAATTTTATTCTTTGCAAATGTTTGCAAGCAACAAGATCTGTCAGAAAAGTTGTCCCAAAAGGCAGAGAGAGAGGAAGAGTTAGAGAGGAGACAGGGCTGCCCCTCACCAGCCTCACAGAGCAATTCCAGGTGACAGTGAGAGAAACAGATGAACTGCAGCACGTACAAAAAGAGCATTATTATAAAACAAAGAGCATTTGAACATGTTTCAGACCCAGTGTGCAAATGGCCTATGTGGTTCTACTTATTAATCAAAATTAAACTAAAACATATGAAAATTGCAATATTACAGGCTCTGATTGTGAAGGTGCAACGACGGCTTGGAAATGGGTCTGTGCTCCACGCGCTGTGATCCATCCGTCCTGCAGGGCATCCCTCTGTCCCACAGGGAGCACATCCCACCCCCTCCCCTCACCAGACACACTCAGCTCTTCCACAGCCCTATTCCCACATCTCAGGGCAGAGGAGGATGGTGGGAGAGGAGAGAAATGATCCCCTGGGGAAGCCGCCACTGGATGAATTCCTGCAGGAAGCTACAACCAAGGAATGGGGTAAATGCAGTAAATTATCATAAAATGTCCCTTCCTTTGCTTTAGCTCTCAAAAGAATACCATGTCCATACTTGTAACCATTTCCCATAATCCCAACCTAAGAGTTTTCTCTTCAAAACAGAGAAAAGCATAGAAAATATGAACCAATGTACAGAACCCTCCCCAAGTCCCCACCCACCCTGGAAGCCACGTCCTGTACACTCTGCTCCCTCACTGTACTGGATTCAGGACAGGATTCATCAGCAACCCACATCACACTTGTTTTCCATCTGGAAAGTGTCCTGGACTTCCACATGGCAAACATCACACAGGTCAGGCAGATGGAACAGCATCATCAACAAGGAAATTAAATTACTGCTAATTTTACTCCTGACTTACCTCGATTATATTAGTTCACATTTGATTACATACACACAATCCCCAAAATATGCCTATTTTGGATTCAAACATTACCAACATGACAACATTTTTAGTTGAGACAATCCAAAAGACTCAGCCAAAAACCCAAAGACCTTATGAAGTTCAGTTTTGAAAACGCCCTTCCCCATCCCCTCAGTGAATATTCCAGTGGCAGCAGAGGTGCTGGAAAACGCCCTCAAACCTCCTGCCACCAGCAGGCCCCACTGAGGGTCATGGGAACAACAAACAGGAGGGATTTTGAGGGGATAAATGAGCCCAGGTGTGTTTGTGTGTGCAGGGTGTGAGGGGAGCCAGGCGTGGTTCCAGTGGTTATCCAAGTGCAGAGCAGCCAGAGCCTCCCTCTCACACCCCTGCTTGGCATTCCAGCCTTTCCAAAGCTTATTACAGAAACATGATCAAAATACAGAATGTTTTCCCCAACAAAATGAGCCATCATTCCCCCTCTGTTTGTGCAGAGCTGGATCCCAAGCACTGCTTTTCACAGTTCAGTGGTGAGTCAGAGCACTGCACAGGGAATTAAACACGGGATTAGGGGGGTGTGAGAACAAAGGAGATCACGGAAGCACAGAGGTAGAAAAGCTTCAAAGAAGTAAACCTGAGTTACACAATCATCAGTTCCTACATACCTGGCATGGCAAACACCTCAGCAGCCTCTCAGCATCCTGCAGGATTTCCAGCTGCAGGGATCACATTCCCACAGAAATCAGCTCCTGTGGGACTTGGCCCTCAGCTCTGCCCTTGCTACATCAGGTGCCTGGCAGAGAACAGGCAACTAACAGCTTGTGTTTTAAACCTTAAGTAGTTTTGTGTCACTGTATTTAGCAAGTGAAGAAATAAAGAGTGAATGATGAAGCTTCACAGGAAAAACAAATGAGTATGTGCACCAGCACAGGGAGAAATCTCCAGCTTCCATCACCAAAGGGAATTCTGAGGGAAAACCTCCCCAATAGACCAGTGGCAAAAGCTGCCTCAGTTTGGCACCTGTTTTCTGGAGCACAGACAACACCTCAGACAAAAAAAACCCCACCAAAACTAAATCCAAGACCTACCAAAAAACAACATCCCTCAAAACACTCTGCCTTCACCTGTTTTATTTAGAAACTTTTCCTCTTTGTAAGGTGATAATGTGGAATTTTACTTTATGACCTGTAAGTGCAAAAGGAAAAATAATTAAAGAGATGTTGCCTCCCCCTTGTCACGATAAATACTCCTAAAAAACCCCCTCAGTAGCATGTTTTGGAGAGTCCTTCCCAGAATTCTGGATACCTTTGCTGGTAAAGCTTTCCAGTAACAATTTTGACAAGTAACTGAAGCACATTCAACAGCAAATGACAATGATGTTTCTGCCCTGGGACTGACCTGTGTATTTTTTAAAAACAATTTAAAATTTAAGACTTCTAAAGTCAAAGAGACTAAATAGATCAGACAACTGGTAAGGAACAAACACTTCCCATGGGTTCCATCCCGTGAGGCAGCAGCAGCTCCTGCTTTTGCCCATTCCAGCAGTGCCACCAACACTCAGATCAGTCAGAAATACTTCAGCCTTGTTCTCTCTTCCATGGTTATTCAGCAAATATCTGAGAAACAGCACAAGCAGAAAAACCTGAAGTACTTCCGAGTTAGAAACAGGGATTTCAGCAAAACCACTTGTAAGTGTATTATGGAAAATACTCTGCAGCAAGTAACTTGTATCTACCATCCCAGGGATATTGCATAAATCAGACTCTGGTTATTTGGGATTTAGTTCCTGCCCATCTTCCTTCACTGCAAGTGGGAATTATACACGGAGGAAGTTCAGTGTCAAGTCTGGCCACACGGATCAGAGATTTCCTGGTGTCTCCTGTTTCTGTCCATCACTTCTCAGTGTCTCAAGCCATCTGCTCTCCTCAGCTCTCCCTTTAAGGACTCAGCCTTCAGTCTCAGTGTTCCTGAAGGAACAGCAACACGGGTGCACAGCACTCCCAAACTGCCCTTTTTCCTCGGATTGGTGAGTGTGGCTGTGGGTTCTGGGGGTTTTCAGGTCTAAGGAAGCATCAGAAGCAGAACTGAGCAGATGCACCTGAGGGAGGTGCCAGGTCACAGGCAGAGGATGGGGGAGCCCTCGTGGTCCGAGTCCTCCTCCCCCTCCGGGATGCGGGGCAGCAGAGCGGAGCGTGTCAGCCCCCAGAACTTCTGGGGGGACATTTCCTTCTTGGTGGCCGTGAACTTCCAGCCCATGTGGCTCCCACAGATCCTGCACTGGGCTATAGTCCAGGCATACCTAAAACACAGACCAAAAGGTTTCCTTTGCACACAAGGAAAAAAGGCACTTTAAAAACACCTCATCGGCTGAGAATTCCCAAGCTGGATGTGCAAAGAAAATCCAGGCGCCCAATTCCCATCTAAACCCCTGCAAAGCTTAAAAAAAATTAAGGAAAAAAAAAACACAAACTCCCCACCCCAAAAGCAGCTTCAAAGAGAGGAAGCAAGTAAAGCTTTTTATTAGCAGCTGGTGAAATGCTGAGTGCCTCAAAGAAGGGTCAGAAAATGATTCTCTGAGTAAATGACTTAATGGGAATAAAAGGGATTTTTGCCCTGCTCTTAGAAAAACAGGGAACTGCACTTCCCACAGCAACAGAGCTTTTCTTTATCAGCTTTAAAAAGTACAACATGAATATTTCAAAGCCCTCACAGAAGAGCTGAGAAAACACAAAAGGATGAGAAATATTAACTACAGGTCTTAGAAGCCACAAGTTTTCTTCAGGGAGTGTTAAAACGTGCAAGTCTTGGGACAGAAATTCCACACACCCTGCAAGTCACTGCTATGTGATAATCCAGGGAAAAATCCTGGTCACTATTAGGCAAACTTTTACATCTTGACAGTTAATTCTGCTCCTGTCTCAGAGAGACTGACTCACTAAAAACAAAATAAAATCCAAGATAATCAGAACAATACAAATGTAACTTTTAATTTTACAGAACATTTAGTTTTCGGAGCTGAAAAAAAGTATTTCAGTAGAATAAGTATATTCTACTGAAATACTTTTAAAATAAATAGTAAAAATATAGAATCTAGATAGTTTACTGAATTTATATACTCTGATTTTCATTTGCACTTTCAGCTCAAAGAAAGCTGTGTGAAAACACTTATTTTAGTTGCAGCTTATACAAAACTATAGACAAAGAAAATCCCAGACAACCAACTACTCAGAAACTCCCAGATCACCAACTAGTGACCAGACTCAAAGCTATGTTTTAAAATCTTTAGACTTTTAAAAACATTAAAGATAAATTCCACAAATATTTTATGTGAGTTTTTTCAGTTTACTCTGTGTTTCGAGGGTCTAAATTTACTCCCTTGTTTTTCGTAGGAGTGAAACGATGACATGGGTTTAAAAATTAAATATTAAATACATTTACAACCGAATTTCTGCCACCTTCTGGTAAAACCTGAGTGTTCTTACCCAGGGAACCAGCTGTGCTCTGTCGAGGGCCGTCCACTGAGATTCAGATTGCAGGCTTTATATACAGTGAGGGTTTCATGGATGTATCCATGGGGATTCACATAGGCTGCCATGGGCCCACACAAGGATAAGCTGCAACACACAGTTAATGTCAGCAGAGTTCAAGGAAAAATCAAAACCCAAACTCTGGCACATGTAAAAGCACCTTTAATTATATTGTTAAAAACTGAAGGAAAATATTTGAAATCATTTAAAACATAATTTGTCCCATTTTCTTAGAATTGCAGCAAGGTACATGATAGACTCATCATTTATTTGACTTGCTGCTTTTAAACAGCAACTGCCAATAAAGGCAATTAAAATCTAATGTTAACAGTGAGCAAAAATGTTCATTTATTACACCAACTTCTCCTCACCCTCTGTTAAAGTACATCACATTGACACACCAGGAATTGTGGCTTCTCCAATCCATTATTTGATTAGAAGATAAGAAATGGCTTTTAATTACCACGTCAGCTCCTTATCACACTGATAAAGGAAAACTGTGGGGAGTCTTTGTTAAACCAAGACATCTTTTAACCTTCACATTATCACAGGGGATGGGCTGATAGTCAAGATTAAAACAGTGACAAAACTGCCAGAAGCAGCAATTATTTGGGAAATGTACAGTCTTATTATTGTTAAACAAGGAAGATATTGTATAGTGCAAATGCAGAATGGAACCACACTGCAGTTATCAGGGATAACCTGAAATTCTTACACTGAAAAAGGGATCACAATGCTTAGTGACATAAACACACCTTCCTTGCATGCCAACACCCTGGGAGCCTACTTATATCACCCAATTAGTGCATTTTAATCTCTGTTGACACATGGAAGTGATGATGGAAGGGCTAAGAAATAAAACTTGGGATCTCATAAACTTTACTCAGAAACAACAGGACGACAAAGTTTCATGTAACAGATTTATATTTCAAATGCTTCAGTGCAAGGTGCTGGGTGTGTTTTATCACACTAAATTCTGTTACAATATACCTCAGATTTCCTCAGTTTTTATTAAAAAACCTCAAGTAACCAGTTTTGTTTTGCAAAGAAAACCCCCTATAAATATTTACTTCAATTTTATTCGAGCTGTGCAAAACACAGCAGTTACAGGACACAACCCAGCTGACCCTGCTTTGCTGGGCCAGGGTTTCTGACCAAGAACCTCCCACAGATTAAGGGCAATAAACTCACCTGAATATTTCATTCTTGGTAGTTATTTCTGTGTCTTGGCATTGCTTACAACAGAGAGATGTGCACTTGGGAAGGGAAAAAAGAGGGTCATTCCATTCATCCCAGACACTTGTCAGCAGTGGCAAATAATAAACATGTCTCTCTCTTTCCCTCAGAACAGACTTTGGAGCAATTATTTTGCTTATCTGAGCAGCAGGCACTTATGTTTTCTCTTTCTATGAAAGGATATTTTCTTCTATGCATTTTACTTATTTAAACATTATCATCTAAAAGACATAACAATTTTTACAATACAAAGAGATCCACACACAGTTTTGTATTTGACTACACAAAGATAATAAATGAGCCAACCTCCCAAGGTCTCTAAAAGCTAATTTAGAAAAAACAACCTTTGCTCTTCTAAACTGCAGCACAGAAAAAGGCAGATGAGTACAAATGCAATCATTAAGTCTTTCTAAAATTTCAGAGTACTGTAGATCAATGGGTTTAATTTCCACACAAAAAATAGGTAAAACATATTGATCTTTCTCTGGGAGATTAGAACAGATTAATCCATCTTCTACAATTTCCAGAAAGTAGAACCAAGCAATTCATCACTGCCCAGAAAATAAGCATTTAACTCAGCTTAGTAAATTAGTGAATCAGGTACTATTAATTTTCAGGAGGTGCAGTACCTCTTTTTAAGGGCAATGCCTGTGGAATTCCCCCTAACTGATCCACTGCATTTTGGATTTATGCCACTCTCTTCACTTTCCTCTTGAAGTTCACTTGGCCTTTCTCTCCTACCAGGGACCTTCAACACCTACTCTCACTGCTTTAAATCACTTTGACTCACAAAAACGAGACTTTACTCACAGGTTGTAACCCAGTGCTCACACAGCACTCTGAGAGTCCAATTTAGCAGCTGCTTAATTCCATCCCTCCACTTCCAAACCCACCTAATGACCACAATGGAGTAGAATTTAAATTTGGAGTGGAATCCACACAAGTGTTGGACCTGTGAGTCATGTACACTCCTTCAAACAGGTAACAGCTTTAACTGCAGGAAAAGCTGTTCAAAGTACAATATAACTCACTGATACCAAAGACAAAGGAACATGGATCAGGCCTCAGAGCAGTTATACTACTGGGAATTACATTCTGAACAAGCCAGAGCACCCTAAAGAACTCTGGCTAAAAAAAGAGTGGATTGGACCAAAATAGATGTTGTTGAAAAAGCTGTAAAAAGCTATAAATGCACTCACCAATCTCACACTATTACAGAACAGTTACACACATTTACAGGTTAAAACTGCACATGTTGATGAAGAAAACATCTTTTGAGTGTAGGTTAACAATCAACTTTACCTTCTATTTTGTGAGGGTGACTTTAGCCTTGTCACCCTGGAATTTATAGAAAATACAGCATGTACTGAACGTGAACAGTTCTCAGCAGCACCTGACTAGCAGAGTATTTTCAGAGTTCCTGACTCAGGAAAGACAAGTGAAGTTTAATCTGGTTACAGATCCTCAGGCAAAAACCTGCCCATTTCTGTCTCAGAATCTGGAAGAGATGTTTTCTGTCTCCATTCTCTGTGTTTTTCCTTTTACATTTTTTGGTGCCTGAACTGTGGGAAGAGGAACAGCATTAAAATGATGCTGTGCTTTTTTTTCCCCAGAAACAGGCAGCACTTTTTAGGCAAACAGGCAAAATTTCCACTGCTCTGCATCAAGCAGACAAACAATATTATTATTAACTAAGCATAGATTACTATCAAGAAATGTCCTGAATAAAAATAAAACATTTAGAGTATCACAAGGCCATGGCAATGGAAAGAAGGGAAGACAAGTTTTTTAATATCTTAACAAAGTATTGCCTAACAAGTTAATATGTGTCTTTTGGAAAAAAATCCTTTTAGTCCAATATTTAGATTGATACCCAAGAGATCAACAGTACAAAGGTTGATCTTTTGCTACAAAATCCCCAGGTTTCCATGGCACACTGATCCCTGACTGCAGTGTCTGTATGATGTTCATAACATGCTTAGGAGCACTGGACCTACAGCACCATCTCTTGGCTAAAAAGCACTGGGAGGCCTTGAAATAGTGTTTCTAACAAAAGCAAATGTTATTTGTTTCATGCTTGCTGCCAAACAAAACCCAGCACAGAGATATCGCTTTCCTCCTTGAGCAAACTTAAAGGGGAAGGAAGAAACAACAGAAATTCGCTCTCTAGAAGGATGAGCTGGAAAATTAGCATGTTCTTGTCAGAGATTGTAACAGTCACTGCTCCAATTCTTTATGGCAAGAGCAATTTCAGGAGAAGGAAAGCACAGCCACTCACTTTGTTCATGATGTCCAGCTCACAGCGCAGTCTCTGCACAGCACTGCCTATTTTAAGCAGCTGGATACGTAAAGCATCATCAATGGGCAGACAGGCAGCAACTCTGTAAGAAAAATCTGCAAATGAGAGACCAGCAGGTCTGTTAGAATTTAACAGAGAAACCAAACCCACTGCTTCCACTTACTCTGTAAAAGGTAATTATCTAACCTGTGATCTCGTAGGGAATTACAAAAACAACAAAGCAAACTCGAGTTGGTAAACTCAGTAATTTCCTACCTATTGGGTTTGTTGGAAGAGATTCATCTTTGAGGTTTTCATCCCATTCATGAAGCTGCCTCTTGACTCTTTCCATCAAGGTTTCCTTTTGTTAGAAGAAAAGCCTAATTTAAATACACAGGTATTTCTGGTTTCTTAGGAAAAAAAAAAGGGAAGCAAAATGTAGAGTAAGGTGTTTTCCCTAAGTGGAAATTAGCTTTTAAGACTTGCAATAATTAAAGAATCATTTTGTATCTACATATTTTAACAATTTTTGCTCCGAGACAACACAGCAGGAATCAGAAGCTCTGTTATCCACCCCAAAAACATGTTCTAGCAGGAGAAAACAACCACACAGAGGGGGAAGCCTGTCCTGATCTTTTCACACTACACTGAAAACTATCAAGTGCTTTAAAATGTAACTTATGAGCCAACAAAATTAAAGCTTTTATATTACCCAATACTTAGATATTACAGCCATAAAACTAACTGTAGGTTATTTGATAATACACAGGGTGGACTTACAGCATCATACAGAGAGTAGAGCCAGGGAGGCCAGGATGTCAAACTGGCACAGTGGAACTTCCTCTGCAACCAAACCCAGAAATATTAATTCTTTAACACAAGCAGATTTTAGAGACACAAGATTTCAAGGTAACTTCCCTTTTATCCATCAAAACCAGTGGGTTTAATAATAAATACATATATAAACTGGCACAGGTTGCCCAGAGAAGCTGTGGCTGCCCCTGGATCCCTGGAAGTGTCCAAGGCCAGGTTGGATGGGGCTTGGAGCAACCTGGGCTGGTGGAAGGTGTCCCTGCCCATGGCAGGGGTGGCACTGGGTGGGCTTTGAGGTCCTTCCCAATCCAAACATCCTGTGATTCTATGAAAAGCAGGATGTTGGCATCCCCTTTGTGTTTCCTCCTCTACAGATGGAATTTTATACTGATTCTCAAGACACCACCAGAAATTTAAAAAAAAAACCTCAGCCAAACCCACAGAGTAACTTCTAACCTTCTGATACTTCTGCCACCACTGGTGAATAGCTCTGTCCTGCCAGGAGGAAGGCTTGGAAGAGGGGAGCACGTGGCACCTGCTGAGGGACTGCAGCTGCACTGCTGCCATCGTGGAGGGCAGCACTCGCTCCGGAAGGATCTGCACTTTGGCCTGCTGGATTCTGAGAGAGGAAAGAAAAGGGTGAGGTGCACACACAGATCCAAGAGGTTAAAAACTGGACTGCACTGCTTACAGGACATAGGCCTGTGCAATAAATTAATCACTACACAGTAGCATAGGATTTAAGCAGCAATCCGTTCCATCACAGGGTTTTTTTGACAGATTGGCAGTGGCAACACAGCAGAACATTCCACCATCTCAGCACTACGTATTTAGATTTTTGTCTCCTCAAGTTCCTTTTGGTACAAGCCAGTAGTCAGCTCTCACATCTCAAACCCTCAAAAGGCAGTTTAGCTGAAATGCAGTTTGCTATCTTCAAACCACAAAAGCTTATGTGCTCAGCCAGAGGTCAGAATCAGCAGAAATAGGATATAGACTCTCATCAGCTTTTAATATCCCACCAGCAGATCCCCATTCCACAAAGAGTTCAGCAGATGTTATGTGGCTACTAAGAATGCTGTCCAGGGGAAAGACTTCATTTTTTATCAGTGTTATGCAGCAGAAATACTGAAATATTGAGGTACCTGTCATTACAAATTTACAGTTTTATCAGAGGGACAACACTGAACTGGTACCTTCCAATAAATTATAAATTGACGTTTTGCCATAAGCACTTAACAATCAGAAACACCAAGAATTATGGAAATGTTTTGCTTGCTCAGAAGCTCTGGACACTGAATCCTCAGTAACTGCTGCTACTGCAGTTGTCCAAGTACTGCCACCGTGTGTCCAAGCAGTGGCTTTCCTGAGCTGTAAAATCTGGAGTGTTATTTGTCATAAAAGCATAAAAATGCTGAGCCCTGGCTGCTCCCAGGCTTCTTCCTAAAGCAGGACAGCAGGATAATACAGGTGGTTAGCTTCAGATTTACAGATTTGGAGTAATACTTTATAAGCTTTGCAGAAAAAGTTGCAGAAAGCTCTAGAAATTGCGCTAAGAATTGTCACATGCTCACAGGATCAAGGGCTGGAGCCTGTAACTCTGGACAGGGACAATGCCAAAGGCTCCACATACAGGGCATGATGTCAAGAAGAACATGAGAGAAGACTCAGCATATTCTTACTAAATGTTAAGGATCTTAATAATTTTTATAAATGGACAAAGGTATTAATTACATAATATGATAAAGCCAGTCATAAGAGCGTCTAAATATCACAGGGATCACACTGGAACGTGGAAAAGGACTGGGAAATAAGAGAACACTCCTATCAAAGCTGACTTGAGTGTGTCTGACAAGTACATGAAGAGAATTGCCAAGCCATAACAGGAGAAGCAGCACATTTCTATCAGTGAAGTCTCAGTGAACAGCAAGAAGAGTAAGAGTAAGGTCAGGATGTACTGAACTGTGACAGTGCTTAAGATGAGCAAGATTCAGGATCTGAGAAATTGAAAATGATGGGCAAGGCAGTTAGTAAAAATCAAGATCGTGGTTTCACAGTCAAAAATTTATGCACAAATCTCAGTGGGCTTTTGGTTTACAAAGGAAAAAATGTCAGAAGTCCTTAATAACCAGAGCAGCTGATGATTAGGCATTCAATTCCTATCTACAGTAACTAGACAATTGTGGGACTGAAAGGGCAGATGCACCTGCAGTAAAATGTCAAGTTTTGGTGAGACAACATTTGCAGTAAGTAGAATTAAATAAATAATTGTCTTACCCATCTGACTGTGTTCTTATCTCAAGCACCTTGAACCTCTGCCTTCCTATTGCTTTCACCTTGACTGTCTCAATTCCATATTCCTGCTCTTCTCTGTAGGCATAGATTTCTGCTGTGGTTCCAAAATGTGCTTCCCTTTCACGTACGTTACTAAAATAACAGAATAAAGATAAATTTAATCAATTACTCACCCTCCAAACAGCTCATTCAAATTGCAGGACTCAGTCTGCCTGCACTAACTGTACATGATGAGTCTTATCAAAAAAGTAATTTTGGTAAAATGCTTTCAACTAGTCACAATTATTTTTCCCTAATTCCTTTATTTTGTATTAAAAGCAACTTCTAATTTTCTTTTTTATGGTTGGGGTTTTTTTGCCAGTTAATTTGGTTTTATTTTAGGGTCTAGAGGTGACATTCTAGGAGCACAGGGATTACCAGTGCATCTGCATTTCAAATGCAGATACTTAAAGTACCAACATTCTTTAGATGGACTTTATAAAATAACTGTTCTCACCTCCTACACAATTAAACCATAGTAAATTGGGGGGGAAGAGGGAAGAATGTTCCCAACTTCTTTTGGCACTGATTAGCCTTCATCTCTTCTGCTTTTCTATCACCTCCTGTGTCCCAACTCTACCATGAAACATCTGCGTGTGCTTGTTAATTTATACACAAAACAAGAAACAATAGAGCTCTCAAAACAACAATGTGATTTTTCCACTTCAGGTCCTGCCTTATTCTTTTAGCAAGATGGAACGAACAGTTACCAAAACCAAGAGGATGCTCAAACAAGGAAGCAGATCAGCACTTGCTGTTTCCCTACACAAAAGCGGGATTCTGTCAAGCACCTACAGAGCACGACGTGAAAACCTTCTCATGACACACCGGAAGGCAATTTTGGGCCAACAGCTCCAGTGCACAACTCAGAGAACTGTCTCGACCATCTGCCTTTGGCTGGGCATCCAAAGCAGCGGTGCCACAAAGGCAGAGCAGCGGGAGGGCGCCGCGGGCCGTACCTGTAGGCGAGCACGGCGAAGGTGCGGTCCCTCTGGATCAGAGTGCGCACCATGCTGACCTCCTGCGGGTGGAAGAGCTGCAGGGGCAGCGTCTGCCCCGGGATCAGCATCACCAGCACGTGGGGCAGCACCGGGATCACCTGGCAGCTGTCGTCGTCGTGCACCGTCCTGCCGTGGAACTCCTCCATGTCCGAGCCTAAGTACTGGGAACACGGGGTTTAAACTGAGAGTGGGTTTATGTTAGATATACTGGGAAGGAATTCTTCCCTGTGAAGGTCTCTGGCACAGGTTGCCCAGAGAAGCTGTGGCTGCTCCAACCCTGGGAGTGTCCAAGGCCAGGCTGGAGCAACCTGGGCTAGTGGGAGGTGTCCCTGCCCATGGCAGAGAGTGGGACTGGATGGGCTTCAAGGTCCTTCCAACCATTCAATGATCTTACGATTCTATGAAACTAAAATTAAGCCTTGGGGTTAAGAACATTACAGCAGAACTACACAAAGCCAATCCAAACCTCTTCGAGATGTATTTAATGGACAATATATCAAAAACATACCATATGTGATGTGGGCAAACTGGTATCAAAATTAATGACATTTGGCTTCTCTGTGTCTTTACTGTCTTGGTCTTCCACTTCCATTTCATTGTCATCTTCTTCCTCACTCTCTGCTAAGAAGCACAGACAGAATGTTGGGTAGAAATCAGTCAGCAAAGATTAAGAGACTGAGAAAAATCAGAGAATGGGGGAAATGCATTCAATATTCCCAGGCTATAGCCTGGCACAGGGAAACAACCTTTATATGTGTAAACTTGAGAAAAATAATTTTCTTGCTGTTCCAGCAAAATCATTATTCTACAGAAAGGCTCAAACACTGGTAATTTACTTCTGAAAGGCTAAAGAACTACATTTTTGGAAGAAAATAATAAACAAAGGCTGCCAGTGCAGATTCTCCCCACAGTAGTACTTCTTTATCTCAGTTCTAAAGGTTTTCTGTCTGTACACTGGGTTTCCAGATAACTTAATTTCTTGCAGGATGCTGAATGCAGTGTTTGAAGCAGCACAAAACTGAACAATAAAAATAAGCAATGGGAAGCTGTGTATTCATGCAGGGACTCCTGCTGGTGGTTTAGACAATCTAACTGCTGTCAGGTTCTGCTGTGTGTACAAAACAAACACACAAACCCAGCAAAGGCAACTCCTAAGGAAGCAAATGACATGACTTTAAAGAATTTCAGGTATAAAACAGTATTTAAAAATTACTTTTTCCTTCCTATTTCTCAGTTCCAGATGTTGATCTTAAAATTACTTTCAGCAAGAGGACAGTTAAATTATCAGTGTGTTTTATTTTGGAAACATAAACAGTGCACTTATCTGTATAAAATCTGTACACATATTCTAAAATAAAACCATAGTGAAATAATAAAAATATTATGTCTAAAATGCTGGTTTCACTGTCTGTCCTGTGCATTCCCATACAATGTGTGCCTGCAAAGACCCAAACAAAATGCAATGCAATGATCACAAATTTATATCTGCTTTACTTGACCTTATTTCTCTGAACACAAAGACTATTTATACAGCATATTATATCAAAAATAGATGTTATCATAAACCAATCTGCAGGATTCTTACACCAAGAGCTGCTAGGTAATGGGATTTGTTAAATGTTCTTTACAAAGTGTTTAGTCAATAGTCTTCTTTCTGCTCCACCTCATTTTTCTTGTAATAATGCCTAGTTTACAGAACCTGCTCCTATGGATCCATCCTAAATTTTATTTAGCTCAACAAGAAATGACCCAGCATGTCAGGAAAAGAGGTTACAGCCTCTCTTTGGTGTTTTACCTAATTAAAACACTTTAAGCAGTGAGACATCATCTTCCTAATTATTGTTAAAAATATTCCATTTCTATATGAAATTTCCTTCCATCATATTCAGTTAGGAACCCGAACCATGAATGATTGCAAAGTTTGATGGAGGGAAAGAGCAGGAAGTTTTTGTTTGGTTCTGGGGCAGCAGATGGGGGTAGGAAAAAAAAACAACCCACAATATTCTGCTTTTCCACGTGCTCTCATCCAGCTGGACCCATCATTAGCAGTTTGAACGGCCTTTCAGAGCGAGGCCATTCCCCTTGTTTTGCTGAAGGCAGAAGGAACGAACAGCAGCTGATTAGGAAGGGCTGCCTGCCCTGCAAACTTTTGCTGGTTCTTGCCAAAAATGCACAGTGGCTGCTGTGTGGTGGCACAGGAGCGATGATGACTCATTCCACTGCAGCAGCACCGGCGAGCGGCGAGAAAACACCACCGGCGCCTTCACCCTCACCACGGGGACAGCAGGGAGGAGGTGACACAGCCTGAACCTTCACACCCCTCATTTATTCACACCACACATTTATTATTATTTCTTTGGACCTCCAGCACACACGGACAAGGCAAAGGCAAGTGCCGAGAGGACCCTGCATGACCAGGCTCACGTTCCCCTCTTGTGGCACATCAGGCACTCCCAGAAGCTCCCGTTCCACCCTCAGTGCCTTTGTGCAGAAATAAGAACCTCATAACAAGGTAATCCTATTAAGGGCTGTATTTCCTAAAATATTCAGGGAATATTTTCATGTTATTTAAAATATACAGGCCTAAAATGCTCACAGAATTTCCTGCCATAGGAAATTACTTTGGTTACTGGCAGGACTTACCGCTACTTTCTCCTCTATGTGCTTATTCTGAAATAATGGTTTTTTCCAGTTTAGCACGAGCTGCTTCCCAAACCATACAATCCCCTACCAGTCTGGAGGCATTATATGCATTAAAAGGCCCGTTATTACGCAATAATTATGCATGATGAGGAATTACAGTGGGGTGTGTGCAGAGATAAGCCGGGCTGTCCCACACACCCCAGCACAAGCACTGCCCAAGCCCGGACAGCACACGGACACAATGCTGCCCTCCAGCCCTCAGCACCTCTTGCTTCCCTGCTTATTAATGGCACTGCAGAGCATTTAAACGCAGTGGAGACCTTTTAAAATAACACACATATTCCTCAGACTTTGCTTGGTTTCTGAACGTGCAGAGAAGTGTCCGGTTTGCCCAAGCTGGTGGAAAACCCCCCAGTGCTTTCACCCCAACACCGCTGACCGAGTGTCCCTTCCTCCAGCGCACCGATGGATTTATGAGAGCCCGGGGCCTCATAAAAGCAGGATTTGCGGCTCCACCGCTCAAGGTTCGCCTTCCACCCAGCGGGAGCGCCCACAGCTCCACAGCCCAGCACCCCCGGCCACACGGCCGGCCCGGCGCTGCCCCGCTCCCCTCACGGCCCCTCAGCACTGCCCGCGCCCCTCACACCGCCTTCAGCCCTTCCCTCCGCTCCTCCCTGCCCGCCCCGGCCCTCACCGGGCAGCAGCTGGAGGTGGTTCCCCATGTTGTTTCGGGGCTCGCCGCCTCCCTCCTCGGCGGCCATCGCTGTTTACCCGGAGAGGAGCCTGGGAAGCGGCCGGGGCGGGGCGGCAGGCGGAGCCCGAGCCGGGGCCGTGGGCTGAGGGCAGCGGGGGTTTCACCGGCCGTGGGGCGGTCGTGCCGTGTCCCCCGGGCAGGGGCAGTGTCCCCCGGGCAGGGGCAGTGTCCCCCTGGCCCTGGCCGGCCCCGGGCTCGGCGGTGCCGGGTTCAGCGAGCCCTGATCTCCCCTGAGGGCAGGGCCATGGCTGACCCGCTTAGAGCCTCCGGGGTGGCACCTGCTGCGGCTCCCCAAAGTGCCTCAGCGCCCGAGCCCGGCTTTGAGCCTGGCAGAGGGGCTGGGTGTGGATAAAACCAGATGGATGGAGTACCTGTGGGGTAAATGGCTTGAGAAAGAAGCCGTAAACACTACGACGAGATGAAAATCAGTCCGGGAGAGACGTGGAGCGGGTGCAGGGAGGGGCCGGGGAGGTGGTGAGGGCGCTGGGGCATCTCTGCTGTGCGGGGAGGCTGAGCGAGCTGGGGCTGCTCCGCCTGGGGGAGAGACGGCTGAGAGGGAGTCCGACCAATGCACACAAATATTAATTATTTAATTCTTAAAATCATACAGGGCCGGTGCCCAGAGGATGGAGCCAGGCTCATCTCTGTGGTGCCGAGCAGCAGGACAAGAGACAACGTGCTGAGACCGATGCCCGAGAAGTTCCATCTGAAGATTGGGAAAATCTTGTTTTGTGTGCAGTGACAGAGCGCTGGAACACGTTGCCCAGAGTGTTTGGAGTCCCTTCAGTGGAGATATTCCAAGGCCTTTTTTGCAGGGCAGAATTCTGCACTTTCCGTTTTTCTCTTGAGTATCTCCCATTTTCAGTTCAGCAATATTCTCCCCGAACCAGTGACAGAGGAAACCAATGATTACCCAGCAAGCAAAACGCTAATTTTTATAATTTTTTTTCAGTCAGAATTAAAATGTTTTAGAGAAGCACATTTAAAAGATAAATAGCACTCTAATTTCCTTACCATCATGGGTGGGCAATTCCAAAATAATCACTATCCATACTGACCTGAATGTGCCTTTAGAGCAACAATCCCTACCGCATTTGCCAAATGAGGAATGTAGCACAAACACGCCTGTGATGATACACTAAGCATTTATAAGAATACAATAATCACTGAAATGATTAAGTTCTGATTCCATAAGTTTTTCTGCAGCATCTCAGTGTAATATACACAATTGCAGGGTATTGTGTCTGTTAATACACCATAATAAAAACAATCAAACGTTTTTTTTGTCAGGCTGGTTTGCAGCCTGGCCAACTGTAGTACTAAAAATTATATGAGCCACTTCTCCAAACCCTGGGGTTTCATTAAAAAAGTTATGCTAAATATACTTCTTTTGATATGCTAATCTATTTTGATTTCTGTTGGTTTTTTACTGGATTGCTGGAGGTACATTTAAATCACACTTTTAAGCTC
This sequence comes from Platyrinchus mystaceus, assembly GCA_035041135.1. Lineage (NCBI taxonomy): Eukaryota > Metazoa > Chordata > Aves > Passeriformes > Tyrannidae > Platyrinchus > Platyrinchus mystaceus. The sequence goes on along the minus strand of JAWWLV010000024.1, from coordinate 1,799,278 downwards.
ATTTCTTCAGTCTTGAGGGAGAGAGCTTATTTTTTAGTGGCTCCTGAGATTCTCCAATAATTCCATGACTGAAAGAACTGAGGTTTCTTTTAGGAAGCACTAAATTCCTTACTAATCATAGTAAAATGATAAGTAGTGGAAACTCTGGGAGCAAAACCCAGGATTTCCCTATCTCTTAGTTTGGATGCTATTGCATCTCTTTATGACCTTAACCCTGCTAAGAGCTGTATCTGTGAGCACATTAATTCCAGCTACTGCCTTAATCTAAATCCACCCCCCAAATTGGGCATTAGCTATAATTTAGACTTTGACTATGATTTACAGACATCCCTATTCACCAAGTTTTCCTACAGGGCCATAGTGAAGATACTGTAAGGATTTTTCTTGACATCTGTGACTTCTGTTAGGTATCACGTTACCATCAGGATGTTTATTGAATACACTAAGGTATAATTAATGTTTAGGTTTTTAAATTAAACCTGCTAGAAAACACATTTAACATATCAATATTTATATTTATTATCGCAAAAAGCTGTCATTAGTTTGAAGAGTCATTAATGTTACACTTTAATCCCACCCAGCATGTGTTGTGTTCCCAAATGGAGACTGGAATCACTGGAAGTTGTTTGCTGTTCCTCAGGTCAGGTTATAAACAGAAAGCAGCAGGTTGCAGACTGCAGAGCAACGTGTCAGTCCTAAGTTATTTGAGTAAATTTGGTGAGGGCAAGGCTATGTATATCCTAGAGTCCATCAGTTAATCTGGTCAGTGCCAATCTGTCTGAGAGTCCCCAAATTACTGTAATTTCGATGAAGTCAGAGCACTCCAATGTGATGAAGGGCTTTTTGCTCTGGAGCAGCTGCTTCTCACAGATACACACAGACAGCTGGGGTGAACTCTGCTTCTGGAAACAGCCCTCCTAAAATAAAATGGAAGTTCAAATACCATGTCACCAGTCCTGGGGGGTTTCATCCCCAAATTCAAGTCATCTCCCATGGTTCGGAGGCAGAGGACATTAATCCCCTTTCCAGAAGAAAAAGGCACAAAGAAAAGGACAGCAGGGCAAAAGATATTGAGAATTTAATTTAGTAATTATTTGGTGTTAATTTAGTTTTCATCCCAGGTCACAGTCGGGATGAGGAAAGCACAGGCTTGAGTGCTGATTACCTGACCTTGTGCATTAATTACAAGGTGTTTGCAAACAACCCCCAGCCTCCCCTTGTCAGTCATTCCAAGCAGGATATATGCTCTACCAAAAATACAGCTCACCTCCCCCAAATATAGCATTTGGTCAGTTTACTGAGAAAACCTTTGCCATGTAAAATTCCAAAGCTCCTTTCCATCCCTCAGCTCCCTCCTCTCTCTGCACTAGTTGAGAGAAAAGTTGTCAGAATGCACAAGCAGCCAATGCCCTCCCTCGTGCCCACCTGCATACTGGAATTCAGTGGAAAACTAAATTAATTCCCTCTATTGCTGGAGGAAGAGGCACTAGATGGTGCTGTAACATTCACTTTTGCAGGATTTCTCTGGGAGAATCACTCGGCTGTGCTGCACTGGCAGCTTTGGGGGTTCTAATTATAGGGGATTCACAGCAAACAATGGAAAAGTTTGATCTCCGACCTTCCCCTTTTAAATGAGGGGTTTATGTGTTCCTACAACACACTGTTTTGACTGGGCTGTTTAAAAAGTAGTCTGTGTAGTCTAATTAAACCAGCAAAAGTCCTGTGTAAGTGTGCCATTGATTTCTCCCCTGCCAATAAATTGGCTTGTTATCCACCCCAACCCGCTGCTGTAGGCAGAACAAAGCAATCTGTCCAAGTATTCCAAAATAAAAAGCGACTCCCAACCTTTACAGGATCTATTCAACACTGACAGGAAGAAAGCAGTTCCAGGACAAAAAGAAAATCTGTGCTTTGGACATGAAAAAAGCCAATTACAAAAAATATGTCACACCATTTTGGTACCAACAACCAGGCAGCCCCAACACTAAAGACACTCCACGTGTCACGTCCACATGGCCAAGGAAATTCCTGGCTTTTCAAGTTACCAGCTGAACTTATTACTCCCTTTGTAACCACTTTGTTGCACGAATTAGGGTAATGCAGGTGTTACCTGTCAGTTTAGGCACTCAGCAAACAGGGAAAAATTCCTTTTTCTGACTGTAAAACCAGCCCAGCCCCTGAGCTGTCAGCTCTGCTTACACCAGATTGCCATCCCAAAGCTACTAAATCATCAGAGTTGTCCTTTTCAATATTAAATGTACTCTCAGAGAACACAAACCATGCGAGGTGATACCAAAAGCATAAAAATCAGTGATGGACAGAACTGCTGTAGAATAAGTGTGGCTGGACTCAACACCTGGGCAGTTAAAGAGCAGCAGAGGACCAGCTTATCCCAAAGCAGCTCGTTCTTGCCTCAGCTGGTGCTGTGGTAAGAACAGGGCATATTTATGACTGTTTGCTGTCTGCTGCCTGGGTCGGGCTGGTGACAAAGGAGCAGCTCTGAATATGCAGAAGGCCCCAGACAAAGAGCCCGTCAGCCAGACACGCCCTGACTGTGAGGGGAAACAAACTGTCTGCCAGGGAACCCTGGCCAAGTAACAAACTGTTGGGTGCGTGTGCCAAACCCACATTCAGCACAAGTGATGGACGGCGTGGCAGGGAAAGCAAATGGGGCTGTAAACACAAATTTGGTTCAATAAAGGGGAGAGAGAGGGAGGGAAAACTCCATAACACTGGCTGGAAGGGTCCACCAAGTCAAAGAGACCCCCTGTCCTTGGGACCTTTAGCAACGTGGCCTCTCCGTAAATCCAGAGCGTCCAGACACGCTCCCAGGCCACGGGGGATGTGTCCATAGCTTCGAGGTGGAGCTTAGCACAGACCACTGGTTTAACCCACGAAGAAGATTTATCAGAGCTAAGGGCTTGATATTTCCTTTAATTGTTTTCCATCACAAAATTTTTGGTTGTCTTTGCATTAATGAGGTTCCAAGATCTTTACCCAGCGTAAACAAGAGCGACTCAGAGTCACAGAATCACTGAGGGTGGAAAAGACCTCTGAGATCATCGAGTCCAACCTTTGATTGAGCACCAACCACCTTGTCAACTCGACCATGGCAATGATCTAAGACTCCACTGAGTCTTACTACCTATAACATTTCTTTTCCTTTCTCCACTGTTCCTGCTGGACCTGTCAGCAAGTTCAAGGTATATTAGCTCATTGTCTATACAGTTCTGGACATTATTGCCCCAAAAGATCCAACTAGTCCTGTCTGAACAGGAGTTTGTGTAGAGCTCACTTCAGCAATTCCTACTCACAGTGGGAGCACTGTCACTTTTATGCGTGTATATATTAACCAGCAGAGACAAATTGTTCCCATGTATTATGTAAAATAATGTAAATGCATTTATATACATTTAGATAGAGGTAGTTTGTTCATAAATCTCACTTCAGTTAAAAATACAGAGTACTTAGTGTGAGTTAAAAGTCCTGGTTTTCTTTCTGTGTGTATTTAGAGCGTGCTGCCTCCATTATCCATGCAGGGAAATCACTCAGCCCTCAGGGAGGTTCAGGGAAGTTAATATGGCAACATTTACAACAATATTGTCCTTAATCCTGGGGAATTTATCTTGGAAGTTTGTCTGCAGTTTGTCTAGGGGAAGAAGGCCAGTAACCTCAGCAGATGTGGAAAGCTCTGTCAGACATCCTCTCTCACCTACAAAACGACTCACAGAGTAGAATTTTCTCTTTACCAGCATAACCAGCACATTAAGGGGACTCCTCTACCTGAGAGAACCTCCCAGTGAAACACTGAACTGAGCAACAGCTTAAAGGACTTCGGATAAAGCAACAGTGAGGAGCCCCACTGGGAATGGGAGGAAATATAAGTTCAGAAACATGGAAATTCTCACTCTGCACAAGATGCTTCAGGAATTTGATTACCAGTGCCTTCAGAGTACCACCTGGATATTTAGCTGGCATCAAATCAGCTCTCAACGGAGAGTTTTGTTGTGTCTGTGTGTTCTGGAAGGTAAAAATAACACACTAATCACATTTTAAGGTGTTATCTAATTGCAGAGAATATAGCAGTGCAGAAATTCAGTCCTTAGAGTTATCACACCAAGTTTTCACCTTGTTTAAGGGCAGATGTACACGGATTCCAAAAAGAAACAGATGTTCTCAAACCATCCAGCTCCTTCCTAGGGGTAATTACCTGTAAATAGTGCGGTTATTAATGCTATTAGTTGAATATCACTGTCTTCCAAGCACAACAAATTCATCACAGTAGAAGTTCTAGCACAGAAGTCCCACCTAGGATTAAATGCCTGAGTGTTTAAGGAGATTTTCATCAATAGATTATATTTTGTGGGCCATTCACCAAACAGTTGATTTCCTCCAATGTTCCGAATCGCTGGAAGCTCCACATTTTACAGCACTAACACTGACTCCAAATTTGTCATTGATTTCACGCTTCACAAGTTTTAAGACTCTGAAGAAGCCAACAAACTGTTCCACAAGGAACTGACCTTCATTTAATGACCTGTCATAGTCAATGGCAAATAAGAACAGGAACAACCAAATCGAGATATAGATTTATAAACTCAAATTGCCAGGTAAATAATAATTTTTTCCACTTTTTTATTCATTCTATTTCATGTAAATCAAATATTGTAGAGTTTAAACATAATACATGCAGCTCAGCATGTTCTCTTCAGAATGTTTTTAAATAATGTATTTTGAACTTGTAATTTTTTTGGCATTTAGTTACACTGCAGTGGAGGCCAATTCATTTCGTCTTTGCCTAAATTTCTGAAAATTCAATTAGTCCATTAATCTTATATTACTAATGTGGACATACAAACAATTTACTAATGGCTTTTGGATGGAAAATTGGATGTCTTCTCTCATTTTAAATACCCTATTGTTTTGTTAAAGAATCTTCCCACCCATTCCATGTTATGGAAGGCAAATCAAAGGCACAAAAGGCGTGAGAATGCTGGGAATTAATTTCCAAAGTCAGGTAAAATGTCATTCCATTGTTCTTTTAAAAATCATCCCCCCAGCACCTGTAACATGAGGAAATGAAAAATGGGAGAGGCTATTAAGCTAAATGGCCTTTTGGAAAGCTGGAGCAAAAGCTTTATAAATGATGTATTGAGGGAGGGCAGCTAAATGCTGTGTTTTCTGTGGTTTCTTTATGTTTTGTTCTTCCCCCAGATAAGTAGGGATTGAAGTAAAAAAAGGCCTGACTAGACGTGTTTTCACTGCCTCGATCATTAGGGTCTGACACTCAACTGGAAGAAGACCAGCCATCAAAGGCAAAATGGAATAATTCCCTTTTAATGCCTTCTTTATTGGGATCTGAAGAAGGCTGGGTTAGAGAAAAGGAGCCTTGTGTCCCCTGAGAGCATCTCATTGTGTTCAGCCCCGGCAGGAAAGGAACAAGAATCAATATTGCACTGGAGACGCCTCCCCTGCTTCGCTTCAGATGTTTGCAGCTCATAAGGAAAAGGCACTTTGTGCAGAAGGGCTCTGGTGACACAGTGGGATTTTAACCCTGGCATCCAGGAACACAGGTCCAGGAAGCTGCTGAGAATTCCCAGGTTTCCATGTCAGAAACACTCTGAGAGCTCTGCTGTTGATTTGCTCTGTATCAAGGGCTTCGTGCCCCAAGACCCACTGGGATCACTGGTTTTAGCTGAAATATCACTGGTTTCCCAGTGCATCCACTTTCTGGCTCTTTCCAACTGTTATATTTTTGGGAGTAGTTTTGCAACATGTCTCAATAAAGCTTCTAAAAGCAGTGGATTCAGGGGTATTTTTAAGGACAAGCTTCTTTCATTTCCCAACCTGAGAGAGCTCCTTCCATCTTCTTAGAACGGGTCAGAAAGGGACAAACTGTACGTGAAACAGCTTTGCTGATCTTAAGGCATCTGGGAGCTACTTTCCAAGGGAAATTCCAGCTGGCAACTGCTGTAAGAGTCTGAGTTCCAAGCTCCATCAGAATGGACAAGTGGATTGGAAACAAGATGAAAATGGTAGTCCAGTGTTACTTAAATTTAACCAAAATAATGCAGTTCTGCATTCCTTGATCATTTAAATGTATCCCCTCTTCATCCACGGGCACTTGCTGAGCAAACACCACGTGCAAACAAACCTGCCCTTTCCTCCAAGCTGGGAAAAGTGACCTTCCAACAAGGAAACTGCACGTGAACACTGGGATATCACTAGATTTTTAAAGCAAATCCCTACCTGAGACATACAGAAGAAACCCAGGGGATTACTGGTGAGAGACAAAAGGAAGCACATTCCAGAGCGGTGCTGCTCCAAAGGATGGGAAATGCTGTCATTTAACCAACTCTGTTCCCCAATTACCTGAATAAAAAGGATTCAGCCAAAGGACTCTACACAGAACAACTCTATTTGCTGAAACAGAATCAAAGGCAAAGAATCTATTCCATTGACAAAATAATTAAATCGTTAATAACTGCATGCACATAAATTTGGGACTGAACGATATCAATTAAATTCAATTAACATCTGTGCAATGCTTTGAGGACATAAAACGTCATGTAACTCTAAAGAATTCTTAGAATTAATCCTATTAATCCTATTTTTAGGATTTATTAATCCTAAAACAGTTTTTGCTGCCTTAGCACACTGCTAATGTGAAAATCACCATAAGCAAAGGCAGGGGTACTCCAAAGATTTAGGGTGGCTGGTAATGCTTTTGTATGAAAAAGTAAGTTTTTTTCCATGGAATCAAGTTCCACTTGAAACTGGCAGTTATAGGCAAATCAATATTGATGACATTTTAAAAATAACCATATTCTTTGTATCACTATGGATTTCAGCAGGGGTGACTAAAGAAAGGATATACATAAATATACCAAAAAAAGAAGGGTTGGATATTAATGTCATCTTTTATCATCGTAGGCACTAACATGGCTGGAAAGTATTGATTACCTTAAAAGCCCCTAATAACTAAAGAACTATTGACTTAATATTTTTCTCTAATCCTCCATGAAATTTTACAGTAAGTCCTGATGTATTTTCTGTTAAGAGTTTTAGGGCTGAACTATATCATGTACTTATCTGAAGTGTCAGCTCTGGGGCTTACACTGCAGCTGATGAGAGCTCTGGAAAAGGTGAGTTATAACTCCCAAGATTTAAGGAGGGTTTCAGGGACTTTGGAAATAGATACATCTTCTGCTGTATATTATTCCATAGCTTTTGTCTTTTAAATAATCTTTATAATTAGGGAATAATCTAATATAAATTTATTCAGTGGAAACAAGGGTTCTGTTCATAATTACTCAACTACAGCTGTTCTGAAAATTCCCTCATTGTTGTATAAGTGTCTCAACAGCCTTTTTTATTGCTGCCTATTTTCCCATCACTAACACACTCACTGTCTGGTTTTCTAAGACTCCA